>JAOWAY010459329.1:0-13046 GCA_028565895.1 Goniobranchus geometricus | reverse complement strand
CCCCCCCCCCCCCCCCCCCTTCTGGCGCAAAGAACCATTTTTAATGACTTTATTTTCAAGATCATGGCTGTTTCCATAGCAATCGATCATAGTTTTTGTATATTTTTTGCTTTTATCTCTATTCTTAAAGTGTATGTTAATTCTGTGCAAAGTTGGTGCCTTTATGTTAAATAGAAACGAAAATGGGTTTCTGCGGAGACCACTATACCACATTAAATTTTGTTCAGTTCATACCACTGAATTTTTAGTCAATTATATTTTCCAATGAAATTATTTTAATTCTCAAAGGGAGTCAATTCATTACGAGTATAATAGCAGAGATATTCATGAAAAATTTCACTGTGACATATTTTTGAGGGACCATCTCCTGGAAATAGCAGCTTATTAAGCAGGTCAACCTCTTTAACAGTATATGCAGACCACTTGTACAAAATATGTTTATGACTATTATATTACTGCTTTATATGTACATTGTTATTTAATTCTATTTCTACAATTGTTTTTCATTCTTTGTTTTTGTCTCTAGAGTGCGTCATTGTTCCCCATGTCTTTGGAGGAATGACTTTATTTCATATACACATGTGCGCATTATGGCTCAGCCCAATCAGATCCTTGCTTTAATGCTGTAATCCTCACTATGACAGAGTTATATAAGCACTACAAAGGCGTTCATCATGAGTTCACCTCAAGTGCCACAGCTATATTCAGGTGAGCAATATTCTCTTGAACAGTGAGCCTCGTGTCTCATTTTAATCAGCAGATTAAATTCTGCTTCTCTGTTTCTCAGAGGATATTTGCATTCCTTATTCCATTTGTTTGACTTGAAATTGAAACATGACTGACTCAGTGACTATCTAAGTGCAGATCTATATTTTATTTCTTCATGGCACCACATGACCAGATAAGATTTCATCCATTTATGTGGATTAATATCCCTTCTAGACACAATAAACATTGACGGCAAGGATTCAAGAATAATAAAAGAAATTACTGAAATTTAACTGCAGCCATTAATATAAACAATAAACTGGCAAATTCCAGAAAATTAAAAGAGGCGTAAGACAAGGCTGTGTGCTGTAACTAGAACTTTTTTCGTTGTGTAATAAAATGATAATGCGGAACATGCAAAATGAATGAGGTATTACAATCGATGGCCATGTCATAAACACTGCTAATACAGTCTTCATGGTAGAAAATGAAAAACAGGTACAACAATTTGGTGGATATAGTAAAAGAAAGCAAGATTAAAGGATTAGAACTCAATTACAAGAATAGAGAGGTAATCGTCATAGGCAGAAAATCTCAAATACCAACATGTGACATAAAAAGACAGGATAAACAGCTGCGACGAGTTGACAAGTTAAATATAATACTCGGGCTATATGTTAAGGTAAGATGGAAGGAGTGAGTTGGAAATAATGTCAAGAATCACAGACATACAAATTTCCAATTTCAAAAGTTGAATACAATTCTGACTAGTAAGAAACTTGTAATCGAAACAGGAATGAGAGTCCTCCAGGGCTTTATTGTTCTTATCTTCTTGTATGGAAGTGAAGCTTGGACTATTGACAAGAGGATGACAGAGAGAATAAAAGCAACAGAGATGTGGTTCTTAAGAAGAATGCTCCAAGTTCAATGGACAAAGAAAGAAACCAATGAAAAATAGTCAACAAAATAAGAAAAAGGAAAGCAACATTTTCTTACCATGTGATGAGAAGACAGAAAAGGGAACATCTGGTTACAATGGGAAATTTATATTGAAAAAGAGTCAAGGACATCAAAGAGAAAAAAAAATGTTGAAAGGATTTGCAAATTGGATGAAGGTAAAGAATGTCCTCAACATGATAAGGGCAACCTCTGATTGAGAAGTGTGGAAGGACATGGTCATCAACGCTTCTCCACAAGAAATCTGATGATGATGATGCGAGAAATTATTCAAGCAAGACAGATCACTAGCCATGCTTTAAGGACAGCGCCAGGAATTACAGTCAAATCTGCCTTAATACCATCCTCAACAAGACTCTGGCAAGACTGATCACATCATTATAACGGATATTTTCTCTTTTAGGGATTGTCTGCCATATGTGCAATCACTACCTCATTGTACTATGCTGTGTATTTTAAAGTCAGAGACTGCCATGAATAATCGTTCCTTTTGTTTCTTGCCTCCAAGCTGTGTCAAAGGGATCACTGTTGTACTAGACTTTGCGACATTTATTCAACGTTCTGTGAGAATTGTTTTGCTTTGCATGATATTTTATAAGCCATAAGTAACAGATTAAAATTGTTTCTGTTTCAAAGAGCAATCTTATATCATTAGGAGCCATAAAGAAAGGTCCTAACTGTACATGCCGAGGCTCATGGTGGGCTCACAATTAACAGAAGTGATTAGAAATATACATTAGCCCAATATTATAATTCTTGTTAGATCATGGCAAGAAATGCCATTTTCATTCAAAACACAGTAACAAACACATTGAGTTGTACAAACAACATAAATGTAGATTGTATTGTTTGTATATTAGTCATATTTTTTTTTTTTCCTTAACAGGACTTGCAGATATGGTAACTTAAAGAACCTGAAAGAGTTGATAGCAAGTGGTGCTGATGTTAATGAAAGAACTCAATCAGAGAGAGAAACTCCACTGATGTATGCTGCTAAATATGGGCATGTCTCCTTGGTCGACTTTCTGCTCAAAATGGGAGCTCAAGTCAATTATGTTGATTCTCTAGGTAAGATTTTATTCATGGCAGGAGTTTGGATTCAGTCAGAAGATTATTTAAGGAAAGATAGAGGGAAGAAAGGACGTTGTTAATCTCGCATCCTTCAACAATACTCTGCGCTATCCAGTTATAGAGGTATCTAAAAAAGTATATGCGTGATCCGCCCCCTTTAGAGTACAGTTCCCACCTTTCATGGTTATATCCTTCCAGTGCCGTCAGACATTACATGGGGCCTCAAACTTCAATTATCAGCTGCAGTAGCTCTGTGCTGTGCTGCTGTCACCACTGAGCTCATAGTGAGCATACTAAGTACAGGATGCTTCCATAATGTTAAGCTTAAACCACACAAGAGGCATGAATGACATTCGGCACTAATTGCACAGAATGTTTGAATAGCATTCAGCACTATTAACGCAGGAGAGGAGATAAAGAGGTCAAAGAATATCCAGAAAAATTTGTGATCTAACTGTCACTCTCCATGAAAACAGCATATTGCAGACAAAAGACACCTTCTAAACAAAATTATATGTCTATGAGATTTTTGTCTTCAGGTGGGCATTAAGTTACTGAAATAAACAAAGTCCTTTATTCTGACACTTAATATTATTCATTGGTCCTCCCATGAAGTATCATAGCTGCAATTTTGGCAATATGGAGTTATTTATCGCACACTGTTTAGCTTGGTGAGATCTATCTTCACTCAAAGCGCGAAAGTGTTCCTCTTAATAGTATCCAAGTTGTGAGATAGCTACGACGCAGAGTATCATCAATTGGCAACATTTAAATCTCACAAAGAGCCGCGATACGACATGTAAAATGGCAGTTTTGCAGAGATGACACTTCATGAGAAGACCAACAAATTATTGCTTGTTTGTTTATAATAGTACTAAGCTGTGCACCTTGGCAGGATGTAAATTTATGATAGGAAGATAATAATAATAATAATGGACATTTTTAGAACGTCTATTCTTGAATAGAATACAAGCTCTAGGCACTTTCATTGTCAATCTATAAAATCTATAAATAGATTTAAGACATTATATATGTAAGATAAAAGAATATTAATCAGTATAAAGTACATTATGAAATTATTACTTTCTCATGTGCCATTTTTAAAAAAAGAAAAATTTATGAATATTTTTCTGAGAGAGCTGATAGAGAATAGTAAGCAGATGCAAAAGTTGACCATTATCATAGGTTATCAATAGATGAACAATATAGGAGTTTAGGTTATACATACAAAGTGTTTTACTCTGTAGATAAACAATATCTCCTCTTTAACTTTTAGACCATGAAAGTATCAATACTGTAAACATACTGTGCAAACAGAAACATTAAATGAATCCTCACACCCTTGATCATCATTTAGCTAAAGGTTTGAGAAAGAAGTTGAGTTTTGAGTTTCATTTTAAATATCTCCATCAACTGCGAATTTCTTATTTCAAATTGTAAGAAATTCGATAGAATAAGGCCAAATTAAGAGAAAGTTTGAGAACCAGCAGTTAAATTTACTCTAGGAATCTGCAAACGAAAGTTATCTTCAGAAGATAGTAAATTTCTTAAAGGTTTTTAACATTCAATAGTTCCTGGAGAAAAAAAGGCCCAGTTGATGGAGACATTTAAATGCAATGACAGCTGCTTTAAAATTTATTCTTTCATAAACTTTTTACACAATTTGTATTTTACAGGAAGAACAGCCCTCATGTTAGCATGTCGCCTTGGTGAATGGAAGTGTGTACGGGCACTCTTATACTCTTGGCAAGCAGATATTGATAAAATGGATAATGGAGGGAATACAGCTTTAACCCTTACTGCAAGTCACCTTAGCAACACAGATCATTTGACATGCTTAGAATTATTGTTGGAGCAAGATGCAGATGTGAACATCAAGAACAATATTGGAATGACTCCTACTATGTACTGCGCTAAAAACAGTACAGTTGGCTGGGAGGGAGTGAAAATGTTGCTCAATGCAGGAGCTGATCTAGATGCAATCAATGATGTTGGAGAGAATCTGTTGATGCAGGCAGCCAGCCAGGGCCACAGTGAAATATTGCAGTGGTTAATGGATTTGGGAATTTGCAATCTGAATCCAACCAATTTATTTGGGGACAATGCTTTAATACTGGCTTTGAAAACAGGAGACTCTCACTGCATTGAGAAACTGCTTCAAGTCGGTTGTAACCCCAATTCCAAATCTGGGCAGGGTAGTCATGCTCTCAATATCGCAGCCTCTGTCAGCTTTGAAGCTACCTTGCTTCTTCTTATGTATGGAGCAGTGCCTCAGCCATCTAAACTTTACGTGAGAAATGAATTGTTTACAGAACAATCAGAAGATGTGAAAAATGCAATAATGCATTGCTCTGAACTTTTTCAAGCTACTGACATTGCTGTATTGCACAGACATTTTTCAACAGCAAACCTTTTGTCAACTGTTTCATCTTGTTATCCATTATATCCTTTGTATTCAGTTCCCCAGGCCAAAGTTCCCTTTGAGTCTACAGACCTTGTCTTACATTGCATACACAAAGCTGCTGATTCTTGCCCTGCTTGGGTTGAAATGTGCCATGACTTCTCATCAGGACCCAGTACGCTTGTATTTTTATGTCAGCAAGTTGTTTCAACTATGGCTGGTTTTTCAAAAAAGCGCCATGAGAGACTTGAAAATTGTGGACTGCCCCCTAAATTAGTACGAAATATTTCATTAGAAGGATTAAAAGAAAGCATGTTCATGCTCCCAGTTATAGATGCTGCAGAAAGTTGGAAATAAAAAAACATTTGTAAGACTCCCTTTTTTTTTCTCTATTTCCCTTATTGTCAAGAAATCTTGCCCTCCCCCTTCTTGATTCAAAAAACCATTTGGAATTGGAAACTCTATCTTGTTCTTGTTTCAGGACCTTTACTTTTCAACTATAGAATATAAAAACTACAAGTTGTGATCAGGAGCTTAATGTTTCATCCCTTCTAACTCAGAACTCTTCTGTTCTTTTTAAGCAAGATTGCCATCCATGAGGATTGCTGAGGAGCAATCAATTTCAGTACTCTGTTCATTTTATTACTTGATCATTCTGAAGTGCAAAGGCAGATTGACATGGCTTTCTTGTCTAGATTGATCGTTCAACTTTTTAACTGAATTATTCATTCAGGGAAAGGCAGAAGCACATTTTAAACATCAAAAGTATCACTTGCATGAATTTGTACTATCTAATTTCTCATCCAATGTTGTAATTACTAATGGTTTTTAATTCACCATTTTACATCTCCTGTGACATGTTGAAAATTATTATATCATGCTTGTTAACTTTAATGAATGAAGGACGGGATAATTTTCTTAATGCTGAAAAATAACAATATTTAATGGTTTAGCATTTTTGTTAAGTTCATACCATTGTCTTATTTTTATATTTAGAAATTAACCATTCAGACAGTGAGCATTTAATCAGAGGGAACAAAGTATAATGATCACATTTTTTACTGCACACACACAAAACAGACCATGGTCGAATCATTCTTATTTCATCTGTAATACTTAAAGGCATAAGGAATGTACACCTATGCTTTGGATTCATTACAATGATCTCTGTGCAAGAGATCAACCCATCTAAATGCCTGCTTTTTCTAAGAAACAGACTATATTTTGAATGTCCTGTTTAGGGGACTGCTCCCAAATTTACTTCATGCCACAGAAAGTAATTTTCATATCAAAACTTGAGTTTATTTAACTTTATTCTGTCCATAAATTACTTCTCTTTATGAAACAAGATGACACAAGAACTACTATCAGGGACCAAATAATTCTTATTGTACGGAAAGTTAGAGCTATATCTTTACAACTGAAAATTCATCCAATGATGCAAGGAAAAAAATGTCTTCATCAACACTCACTTCACGTAGGAATTAATATCTTTACAACTGAAAATCCATCCAATGATGCAAGGAAAAAACGTTTTCATCAACACTCCCTTCACTTAGGAATTCACAAAACCAGAGTTAATCACAGACCTGTTTTGTTTAAAAGCCTCGGTATGTCAGAGGTGTCAGCCTTTGCCAGAAGTTTGTATTCTTATGCCTTTTCAGCGATTTTTTGCTTGTATGCTTTTTCCTCAAACAATGTCCATAGTCATGCCAGTAGTTGGTTGCTTTTAATACCTGTTCTCAAAGTTACCAGTCAATACCAAAGTCAATACTATTACAAGACACAAATATCTAGAGTTTGATTAGTTTGTATGATGTTGGTTCAGTTAAGCTACCTTTCTTTTCAAAACTAATGTAGCCGATTTGTTTGTGCTTATCAAACAGGCCTCAAAGAAGACTTCAAACTTCCTCTTTTGATTTACTTTCCTACTTTCTTTGTCTCATTTGAATGCAATCACACCAACGGAATTCTCTGCCTGATTGAGTCAGTTGCTTCAAGTGAAACCTTCTCTTTCTTGCTGTCATTGATAGATTCAGCTTTTCGGAAAATGATATTGATTGGTATAAATTAAGCCATAATTAAGTTTTCCTTTCTTCTTGTAAACTTTGACCTACTGTTATGCCAGCAAATTCTTAAGCCCGATTCTAGATAGAATCTAGGCTTTAGATGTATCACTCTGACAGAATTCTCAGTTTATTTTGTGTGTGTATACCTGATCTACTTTTCAACGTAGTGTGGAGAAACTAAATGGACTAAAAAACATAGCATGTCAAATAAACCCATTGTTACCCAAAGAGCTAAATATATAGCTAAAAGCCAAGTCATCTATGGTGCCTTTTGGCTAAGAAAATGCCTACAAGTCAGTTCAGTGTATATCGTTTTCTTCTTCTTTAAGTACCTTGTCTGGAACAGACATTGGCTGTTGATGTTACCATTCAGCATTGCCCATGACTGAAGACTTTCAATAAACGTTAATCTTTGTCTTCCTTTACTGCGCTTGCCTTCGACCTTTCTTATTATGGCTAGATATTCTAAGCCTTTGTGGCGACAAATGTGTCTTAAAAATTGTAATTGCCTCTATCTTATAGTTTTGATTAATTATCTCTGAAGATTTGCATCTTTCATTACTTATTCATTAGACCTCTCTGTCCATGATATTCTCATCATTCTTCTAATAATCCACATCTCTAAAGCTTCTAGTTTCTTTTCAGTTTCTTGTCGAACACTAACACCCATTTAGTAGTACTGACCACACATATGTTTTCATTACCTTTACTTTGGTATTCATTTTTAGGTTTCTATTTGTCAGTATTGGTTTCATTTTTTGGAATGTATCTTTTGCCATGGCTGTTCTTTTTCTTATTTCACTTATGCATCTACCATCTGATGTTAGATTCCGGTAAATTTGAGTGGATTGCGTGCATATTCAGTTTTAAGGAATTTTTTAGACATGGGTGTTCCCTTGATTTGTATATCAATTTAAGAGAAAAACAGAACTGTCTCTCAAAAAGTGAGAGACGCCTTTCATACTGCCATCAGGCTCGAGTGTTTGGTATCGTTTTACTGCTCTTACACTCTGCCTCCATAAGAAGTAAAGTCGGAGACCATTTGCTGTTTTGTAGAGCACAGGGGAGTGGAAAACTGAGGGCTTCACAAAATCCTAATTAGTATTTTCTTCAAAATGTGCTGCCCCAATGCCGCAAAGAGGCATTCGCTTCCTTGAAAACCTCGCTGCAGTGTTCAATGGTGCTCCTGCCCATCTAGCTACTGTAAAGTAATCAATCGGCGCTGGCATTAGATGAGATGTCTGAAGGTTGAGCACAAAAAGGGAGCGTGAATGACCCTCCAAAAGTGAATTCCAGCCTACCCATAAAGCATATAAAAAAGAAGAAAAAAAGAGAGCTCAGATTCAGGCAAGAGACTACAAGAAGGCAGAGGAAGACAAGAGAGGTCTGGCTTGTGATACGGCTATGTTTTGAAGTCTTAATTTGCTTAATTTGTTCGCCTATGCTAACTAGATTGCATTTCGGGTTTGTGGGTTTCTCTTAAATGACCATGCATTCAGGTGTTTTTTACATTTAGAGACAGGCCCACTTTTTCACTCTGTACAGCAACTGTATCCAAAAGTTTTTGAACTTGCTCTTCTGATTCTGCTATTAAAATTGTATTATCTGCATATCTAAGATTATTAAGATTTTCACCATTTACTCTTCGTCCTGGTGTAGTCTCCAGATACCTTCAGATCATTTCGCTATATAGGTGAAAAAGGTCAGGCGATAATACACATCCTTGTCGCACACCTCTTTTAATGTACTTGAATTCACTATGTTCACCCTCAATTCTTACAGCTGCAGTTTGATCCCAGTATACATTATGAATAACTCTCAGATCTTTACCATCAATTTCATGTTCTTGTAACATCTGACACAGTTCTTCATGCTGACTTTGTCAAAAGCCTTTGAATAATCAATAAAGCAGAGGTGGAGGTCTTTTCACATTTCTAAACATCTTTCCATAAGCATTGACAACGTGAATATTGCATTTCTAGTTCCGTTATCGGGTTCAAAGCCAAACTGTTTAGTGGAAAATTCTATTCTTAGACTCTTTCGCATTCTATGCATCAATACTCTCAAAAGAATTTTTGCTTAAAAAAGGCTCATTAAACTGATTGTTCTATGGAGCTCACATTCTGTTGCTTCAGGGGATTTTGGTAGTACTATAAAAACATATTTGCAAAGGTCTTCTGCAATGGTACCACTATCAAAGATTGCATTTAAGAGTTTTGTTGTACAATCTTTTCCTACGTGCTTGAGAGCATTAATTATTTCTAATGATATGTTATCTGGTCTTGTGGCTTTACCATTTTTCATTTTCCTCATTGCTGCCTTTGCCTCTTTTTTACAGGATAATTGGACCCTCTAAGTTTTTCTTTATTTCAGGTTTTGCACCCCTGTTATCCTTGAAAAGATCTTCAACATACTCTGACCATCTATTTAAGACTTCCTCTTTTTCTATTAGCATTGTTCCGTCTCTTGACTTGATGCAGCCGGGGTTGTGGAATTTGATTTTCTTACCACTCACATCATTATTTCAGAGTGCATGAATTTACTACCTACATTTTGCTTTTGCTCTAACTCTTGACGTAGTTGATTTATCCATACTTCCTTTTGCCTCATTACATTTCTTCTTGATATCTTTTTGTCTGAATCTTTGTATGTTGCTGCTACATTTTTTGACTTCCGTCTTTCTTCCATCAACTCTAGTATGTCTTTGTTCACCAATTTCTTATGCTTTTTTACATCTTCCTAGGAATATTGTTCTCTATGACTTCATTAAGTGACTTTTTCATTTCTACTTCAGAGAGGCTTTTTAGAGTCTAATATTTGTTTTGCACAGCCACGGTGATTTATTCTTTAAATTTTTCATCAGATTTTTGTAGGTCCATTTGAAATGTAGGATTGATTATTGAATTTTTAGTTTTCTCCAGTTTTATCTCTAATCCACACATGACTGGAATGTGGTCTGAATCAAAGTCAGCTCCCGGCAGTGATTTGTATGTTCTAATGGCATTACGGAAACGTTTCTGTATAAGAATATAATCTATTTTGTTTCTAGTTTTGTCAACGGGGCTCTTCCATGTCCACTGTCGACTAGGGTGGTTTTGATACCATGTGTTAGTGATAGTGAAGTCATTTGTTTGGCACCATTCAATGAGCTTATTCCCATGTTCGTTCATTGTTCCTATGCCACACGATCCGACAACATCATCTACCCTTTCATCTCCAGCCTGGGCATTGAAGTCCCCCATTATTATCATGATGTCTTGGGATTTCACATAATTTTTGCCCATTTCTTCATAAAGTCTTTCTTTTTCTTCATCTTCACTTACAGATGTTGGTGCATACACTTAATACGTCGATTTAATGTTTTGCTTAGTAGTTTAGCTACAATTACCCTGTCTGAAATTGGACACCAGCTCTTCACACCTTTTGCTGTTGTTTTGTCAAATAAAATTCCAGAGCCGCTTTCAATTAGAAGCAGCAGAAATGTAATTCAACTGAAGAATGCCTCAGGTTTCATGGACAACAACAAAGAGAAATGTAGAAATTCTCAGAGAACCTGGCTCTCCGAAAGATCTGATGAACGAGATCAGGAATGCCTATTTATAGGCCTTGTCACCAGAGCGGATGCCACCTGCAAATCAGACTGACGTAGAGCTAGAGGGAGACAGCGGGAAAAGAGTCTGAACAGTGTAACATCTTGGCTGGGAAAGAAGAGCTTGGAAGACTTGCTCAGAGCTGCCAGGGATCGTGATGGGTGGAGTGACATGTGAGGATGACGAGTATGATTCACAAACAATGAGAATAATCGTTTAAGCCTTATTACCTATGTTACTTATTCACCCACCCCATTGTTTATCTTCTTTCTATTCACTGTCTTTATATTTAACGGCTTTTTGTTCCTTTTAAGTGTTCTTGTTTGTTGTAATTTGTAAATTGCAAAACGCAAAGCTTAATAAGAAAAGTCACGCTATCTTGATGCCATTTAAGTTGATTAATTCGTTTCGCACTTTTTACATGATGTAAGATCTACCTATCTATTTTGCTTATGCTCTGTTGATGTGCATTATTTTAATCAGGGAGAGTAGCCACAAATCATTCCATTTATTAGCACAATCGCCTTCCGATTAAAGTCTTTATCGCATTAACGAAGACTTTTGGAATCCGGCACAAACATAAATACAACATTATTACGGATATCGGTTACCTTCGTATGATACACACGAATGACTGTAAACCAAACATGGGCTAGAGTATCGTTAACCTGATAAAGCAAAACCGTTGGAATAAATGCCAAATGACAATAAATGGTGTAATACCCTACAAATCCTGGAGATTATTTCTTTATGACGGGGAACCGTAAGGCACCAGCCGAGACCACGCTTGGTTAGGCGGAAGCTAGCAGACCCAGCCTGGCGCCTTCTGCACCTTGATCATTTGATCGTCTGCACGGTCCATTGAACCTTTTCATTCTCCTCCCGTAAATATTGTTGAGATCGATTTAGTCAGGTGGACAATAACATGTTGCAATGTTGTGATGCATGTGCTGAAAGTTGATGATCTTGTCTTTGTATTTCATGAACCTGGTAAGTCTTTGATTACTGCTTTGGGGAAAAGATATTAAGATTATAAGGATGCTCAATGGGACAATGTGAAAGTATAGGAAGTCGTTTTTCATACTCTTGAGACATTCCATTGACAGGTTAGAAATTACTTAATACTAGACAAATTTGCATCTGCAATCTCCCTCCTTCATAGATTGCATTGGCTATCCGATGCGAAAAGAATTAGTGATAAGAAATGCAAAACTGTCTACAAAGCTCTCACTTTTAAAAAACCCGTCTAAATCATGTAGCCTTTGAATATCTATTCTTCTACGACAAAAAATGCGATCAAATTGTGATAAATCAGTCCTTTGGAAACCTTCAATAATTCGCAAAATTGACGAGCGGTTTTTCGAATTGTCTGCCCCTCTTTTTTGGACTCCCTCCATTCACGCATAAAATGTGTCAGTTCTCTATCCGATTTTAAAACTCTTACTGGTATAAAGTTTTACCTTTTTGCCTTGCCATGTTTTAGACATGACGAATTGTTTTTATTGTCACTGTGAAGTGCTTTGGAGCCTGTTTTTAATAGTGTAAGGCGTCCTATAAGGCCATTTATGATTATCATAATTGAATACCGTAACCCCCTTTTTTTTTTTTTTAATCTTACCCTTGCAAGGTAACATTGCCTTTGGAATAAAACATTCATTGTGGGGCGATATAAATTAATAACTGTGTATTTATGGAATACAAGCAATTACTATTTGTTTAATATAACAGTGCTTTAATCCAAATCTTGACATTTACTCACTACGCTTTAACCTGGGCCTTTTTTATGTTCTGTCTAATGATTATACTGTTGTCTTTTTTATTAGTTCGTGTAATGTCTTAGTACGATTAGCTTGTTTCGAGGTTGCATTCAATTACAGACACATTTTTCGATTTATTTACTCATTTTTCATCATCGTTTATTGATTATTATGTGTGCACTCCGGTTCACAATCTTATTTTAGCTCATCAAGGCCCTTGCCATCTCTTTCCCTTTGTCCAGATTGACGTTCTGCTGTATTTCACCCCAAAATCTCCTTCTGCAACGCTTCCACCGCTCTCTTTGTCCTAGTTGTTATTTCTTGCCATCGTTTCCTGTAACATGTCAGTACGGTGATCTTATCCAAATCTTTATTTGATTAAAGTCAAACTGGATGGTGGATGAGGGCCAGGCCCCCGCTTTACTACTACTACTACTACTACTACTACTACTACTACTACTACTACTACTACTACTACTACTACTACTACTAC
>JAOWAY010459219.1:0-13046 GCA_028565895.1 Goniobranchus geometricus | reverse complement strand
CAAAATAGAAGTAAATCAGCTCAGATGGTTTGGGCATGTCAACAGAATGAATGACAATAGAATAGCTAAATCAGTATGCAGTGCTAAACCCCAAGGTAAAAGACCAAAAGGGAGACCACGTAAAAAGTGGGACGAGGATATAAAAGAGGCTCTAAAGAAAAGAAATTTAACATTTACTGAAGGAAAGAGAAAATGTCAGGATAGGGTAGACTGGAGGAAGATCATTTCGGATATCTAGATCCCATACACCGAAAGGTAGAATGGGAATTTGAAAAAGAAAGAAAGAAAGTGGTAACAATCCTTTAGCCGGTATTGTTTCCACAATTGAAAAACAAAATGCCTATTACTACATGTATTCACATCAATGAAGTTTGAGATGCCGCTCTATATTTTGGAGACGGCAAAGTATCAATGGATACTTTTGAAATACAATTCTTTTTTGTCATGATCAGAGTGCCATAAGTTTGAAAATAAATCCCTATGCCTACACAGGGATCAGTGAAACCTGCCTGAGGGATCTTCATTTGTCAGAAAACAGCTGCAGGGAGTTACAAAGATGGCTACAGTATTTGTAACACACTGTTTTTTAAGTTGACAGCACAAAAGTTCAACGTTGTTAATGGATTTATGAATATTTAACTGATTTTAGTGTGAAAATAAAAAAACAAAGGATGATGTTAGATCACAGTTCATACCAATTTTCATTTCCACACTTTAGGTCGAAGGTGTTTCTACAAGCAGCTTCCTTGTAACTGGTCTCAAGGATATAAATGGTCCACAGCGTTACTGCTTAGGTATGTAGGCAATGATTTGAGTCTTCTCCTCTTTCACACCTAAAATTGATTTAGATTCATTGTATTTTGGTTTCTCAACATGCCATTCTATCAGTTCTAATTCTAATTCATTTACTTTCTCTAGAGTTTTTTTTCTGAAACAAAAGAAATCAAATTCCTGAGCATGTTTTCGTGAGGAGATTTGTTGTTTGTTTTTTTTTCGTTTTGTTTTTTGAAATTAGCCATGTCTTGCATATTCCTCAATTTACACTGATAGATGATTTAGATAAACTTGGATTTTAACCCCGCTGTCGTTGAGTCTGATGATGGAACATTCTTTAACAAGTATTCTAGTACATTTTCCAGAAATACACTTTTTTTTTTACTCACAAATAATTTAGAAGTACTAGAGAAGAACGGCATGCACAGACATAAAGTGGAACTCGGATACAACAGGGTAACGGGACCATCAATAATATTTCTTTGTAGGCGAGTCCTGTTGTAGGGATGCATGATCTAGCCATAAGACTTTTTTTGTAAAAGACATTATGGAGTTATGGCCCTTTTAAACCAATATCATTTTGTGCGTTTTCATGCCCGTTTGTTGATATGCATCTGTGTGTTTTTGTTAGTCTGTTTGTTTGTTGGGCTTTTTGTTTGTTTGTTTGACTTTTGTTGATTTTTGCCGGTTTGGGTTTAAGTTTAAGGTAGTCCAGATTTGACCAACGATAAGCATTAGTTTGAGTGAAGACTGACTGACCTACTTTCCAAAGACACATAAAGACAAATTGTTTCACTTTCTGATAAAAGAACCATTTAAAGTTATTTCCTTTACTTAAACTCATTCTTTGTCTTTATTTCTCCATTTAAATCCTAGATCTATGCCTTTCTCTGCATTGCTTACAAAATTTTAAACATTATGACTACCTTTTTTATGGAATGGTGACACAGCTCTCTTGCTGGTTTCATTTTTTTAACGATAATATGACCAGATTAGACCCAGAGTAAAATAAAATTCAGGCCGCCACTGAGACATATCGATTTCCAAGAAAAGTTCCCAGAAAACTTTTCATGCTTTGAAATACCATTCAGTTTTCAAACTTTTCAGAGGATTATTCTAGGACAGCTCGCCGAATGTTAAGACAAGCCGTATGAAAATAGGATAACCAGACTTGAACCATAGATGCTCTTGGGTCTCAGTCAGATGTTGTTTTTTTTCCTTGAGGAAAGTCCGGTCCTCTAAAAATACGGCCATGCAGGAGCACTGAACCCCTTTCAACCTCACTCGAGAACGGAGTGTGGTTATATCAGGACCCATCCCGCTTCTTTTCAGCACATAGAAAGATGCGACGTGATCACGACCGGATCATCAGATGACAAAGTTAAATGTCATAACAAAGTACGAATAATTTTGAACAAACTTCACAAGTAATAGTTTTCAAAAATTTAATATTTGAATTACAATTCCCTACAAAGGCATAAATAATTTAATTGCATAGTAATTGATATATATTCCAAATCAACAACCATAGTATCACTACTAGGAAGGCAAAATTTTAGAGGGCCACATTCAAATCTAGATTGCATCTAAATTCCTTCTTTCTTAGCTCCTTTATACTGTGGGATCAAATTCCTGATTCTGTTAGGTTGAGTCGAAACAGTACCTCCGCCACATTGCTCTCAGGTCAAAAAGATCTGAGGCTTGAACACCACCAGTTTTTTGTTTCTTGTTGGTTTGGTTTTTTATGCACTTTGAGAGTTCAGCGTTACTGAGTCAATCTTATTATATCAAGTAGAAGAAGAAGAATTCCCTGTAAAGCCAATAAGTCGCTTGATGATAAAGACATGCGGCATGTGTGTGGTTTGAGTTTCTTTTCCAAATCCTGTCCCATTTATTTTTGTATAAGTATACGGTACATTAGAAGGATAATTCTAGACAGTATCCATATTCAGTTGAGCTGTTTTCTTTGATATGCTCATTATGTTTTGTAGTTTTGGTTTTTTTTTTGGTTTTTTTGTGTCGCAATGTATCTTTGGCAAACCCAAACCAAATTTCCATATAGTGGATTAATAAAGTTCATCTTATCTTATCTCTTATCTTATAAGGCTACCTAGCAAAGGCTAAGCAAACGAGACGGAGCTATAGTGTGTTACCTTGACTGGTGGCTATAGCGTGTTACCTTGACTGGTCAGCCTAACATTGTGTACTGTAGCATAGGGATTAGTCCACATGTGCTTATTTCCTTTTATTTCTGATTTATCAGGTATCTGAAATAACAGAACTTTTGCTCTGGTCCCACCATCCCCATTATATCAGGTTTCCACTGTATAATGATAATGATATCAATCTTCACAATAGCATTTGTGCCCTACTTCTTCAGTTTGCGTGACTTTATCTTTGCTTTTTTTAATGAATTTGCAAGGAAATCATAGACCACAAGTCTGTGTGATCATTTCCAATATCGATCCCTGAAAGAATGTCTTATGTACTACTGACCTTGTTTTGAAAAATTCTAAGTTGAATTTGTTTTTTTCTCTCTCTCAAAGTTATCCCATTTCTAATACTTTGTTTATAACAAGTCTACTAAGGTGATTTGTTTTAGCCTGAAGCTGCAATGTGAGAATGTAATTTAGACTTAAATTGATTGATTAATGTAATAAAGGCCTTCAAAACCATTTCACTCTGCCCATGAATGCTAATAATGCAAAACTTTAGACCAACCAAAACATCCAGAGCCTGAGCAGTTTTATTACCCAGAGTAAACTTATGGCTTAGGGACCCATCACTACCAACTCGAAAGCATTAAGCCTACATGATGTACTTCATACGGGTGGATCTAGTCAGTCATCGCCGACCTGTCAAGTCCTGTACGACGGCAATTGGGAGACCGCATTCCATTGTTACCTATATCCAGGTAAATTGGACAAAGCCCTGTTGCGTCAAGGCGCAACCATGCTCGTCATGCACGGAATTAAGCGCGCGCACACACACACACACACACTCACACATACTTAAACAAAGGCACCATGCATACTATCGCTTGTGTCCACGATAATGTTTTATTGGTGCTGTCATAAAATTACAAAAGCCAATATTTTCTCGGATTTTATATCTAGAAGGCCTTGAATCGGGCCGTGCTTAAGGCCGGAGTGACCGTGCTTGAGTGCTGTAGTTTATATAGCAAAAAATCAGTCAGCTTGCGTGCTTATCTGCAGTGTCGACTGTATTCTTTATAAGAACACTCCCCATCTCAATGCATCAATACGCCTCACACATCTTCAGTTCCACCTAGAGGTTGCAAGAGCCTTACTGAAAGGCACTTCTATAAAAAGAGCTAGAATCATGGCTGGGATGGCCAGTACATGTCAACAGGCACAATTTCGTGTCCGTTTGCCAGGGCGGAAAGGACATCCGAACACCAGCTGGCCAGCACCATGAGACAGTTTTTGGCTGTGTGTTGTGCAACACACACTTTTGCAATGAACTCTGGCATGCTCAAATCCCTGCAAAACTCATTCATACTTTAAAAAAATAAACAACAATTGCTTTCTTGTTGCGTTCACAGCAACTTTTATATTTTTTTCTCTTTCAGATTTTTCATCAGGCGTTTCTTAACTCATAATATGTATTGTGTTGCACTGAGTTGATAGTTTGGTCGTTTTTTTTATCAGGCATTTCTTAATTCATAATATGTATTGTGTTGCATCGAGTTGTTTATTTTTTGTATTCAGAATCCATATTTTGCTCTCCCTAGCCCCCTCCCCCCACCACCACCACCACCACTCCATGAATGGTGGGTACGTTTTGAAAGTTGTGCATTTAGAGAAATTTCAGATATGATTCAGTGCTCAAATTTGTTAGTGTTTTGTTTTGTTTTTATTTCATCCGTGCAGGTCAATTTAGCTCTGACAACACCTGGTACCGAGCTATTTGCATTGAACAATACCCAGAACAAGATGCCTGCCTCATGTTCTACATTGATTATGGGAACTCAGAGATCATCTCTAAGGATCGGATGCGCATCTTACCGACAGAGTATTTGAGCATGCCAGCCTTAAGTTTTCGCTGCTACTTAAACCTAGTCCCTCCTGGTTCTGATGGTCTTTGGCATAAAGGTTCTTTAGAGGCCATGGCTGAAAGTTTGTTCAACAAGGAATTACATGTGACCATTACCCAGAAATCTCCACTTACTGTAGAGTTGAGGGTTCGGGGGGAAGATGGGGAGCTGAAACTGGTTTATGAAGATGTTATTTCCAAGGGACTAGCACTTTTGCCAGAACAGAAAAGTTCTGTTGTAGCTGCTGCCCAAGCCTGTAACGGTGATGTAGAAGTAGAAGAGAACGATGAGGATAAAGAGTAATTGTTGGGTTTTTTTTTATAATGTTCATTTTATTATTGTATACATATTTCTGTAGGAACGGGACTTAGAAAAAGCTGCCCTATCCACTTTCTCAGCATGAGAAAATGAGATCAGATTGACGATTGACTGGGTTCATGCTTCCGATAATTTCTCTTTTTCCTTTTTTTTTTTTTTTTAAATTTGTTTTGTTACTTATAGTTACTTATATATCCTCCTAAGTCAAATATATTTAAAAGACCAAATTTTATGTATTGCAGAGAATTTATATCCGTCTCATCCACAATTCGTAAATAATATTGAAGTGCGTCCCCAGTACCCTTTCCCTACACAAATATCAACCATGGCCAGGTTGACAGTTCATTTCCCATTCTCAATTCATACAATAACACATGCATTAAACATCCATATAATCATTCGAATTATTGATCTTTGAAAAATCTGCTCTGGATTCATCACTCTGAATATATTACTTAAAATCTTAAGAAATGGAAGCTGAGACAGAAGAGATACATATGAAGGGAGTCTGCATTTTTTTTTTTTTTTAATCTCATGAATTCAATGTCTGGTGATTATCATCTTGCCCATTTTTTAAAAAAATGTATACAGTTCATGGTATGGATGATTTAACCTGGTTTCAACATAATTTCTCAGTTGGTTTTCAACAGACTTCCCTGTATGTATACTTCGTAAAGATTTTCCAATATGAAAAAAAAATGTTTTCCCCAAGGTGAAATCCCTCTTTCTTAAGATTGTGTTGTAGTGGTTGTGCTTCAGTTTTTATTTGCTCCTTACTGGATCCTTGGTCCCGTGACTTGAAATTAAAACCAGCAGAATATTGCAATTTGTTTTAAAAATTACAGTTAAACAGTTTGTCAAATATTGTTGTCTTTGATTAACATGTTGAATCACTATGAAAATTCAATTACCTGCACTTTGAATCTAAAGTTGGGGCAAGGATATTGATCTAATTGTTGCCTCCATTCTTGAGTTTGTTTACCATTTAAAGAAAGGAAATTAAGTTCATTCGTTGAGAATTTGCCTTTATCTTTCAATTAAAATGTTTGCTTTAAAATAAACAAATGACTTTATATGTTTTTCATTGATATTTATACACCATACCAAATGTATTTGGACATTCCTGTCTGTTTGCCCCAATTTATAAATTGACATAGAAATATTATCTTTGAGGTTAGAAGATGGATTTAATTTGAAGTTTTAGCTACACTGCTAATAATGACAGTATTACTCAATTTACACCTCTACATTTTATTTTTCACTTTTTTTATTACGTCCAGATTTCAGAATGAGGCATTGGTGGTTAAATTATTTTTAACAATGGTCATCTAACATGGCTTGGCGGATGGATATGATCGGAAAATAATATTCTGAAAAATACTATTCTTTTAGGATCAGTGCATGAGACTGAATAAAATTTTATAACATAATACAAAAAATTAAGGTATTCATTTTCACTTTCATTATCTCGAAATCTTGAAGTTGTCACTTCCATATGTATAACCACCAGCAATTGCCAAAACCTCTTGACACATCCTTGGCATTGAGGCGATGGGACAGTGTACACATTGAAGCAACTGTTTGGCTCTCCACCCTTCCACCAAGACATTTAAAATTGATACAGGTTTTTAGGGTCAATAAATTGATTACGGAGCTTTCTAAATTCATCCTGAAGGGGCTCTATGGGGTTTTAATTTTCCAAATTTGAAGGCCACAGTAATACGTTAATATTTTGTTGGTGGGTGTAAATACTCCATTTCAAGGCGAGCAATTTCATGCTTGATATTGCCTTGTAGAAGTATTGCATCATTTCTTTGCGCTGGTCGGCGTGCTGTAAGGAGTACCTCATGCAAATGCCTCCTCATGGTCTGATGTCTCAGCCTGTCATCATCAGTAATCAATAAGACTATAGTGGGGGTCAATTGAAAGAGATTCAGGAGATGATACTGCCAAATGAGTCAATTCTGTGTGGGAGTTGTTGGCCTTGATCATCCACTTCCAGGTCAGTCTGCTGTTGAGTTGGATTCAGAAAATCGACTTCAAAATCTACGTATGGTTAACTGGGATACTCTAAAAAAAAAAAAAAAGGTTGCATTCCGTCAGTTGACTCCTGCCACTTTGTAAGAAAATATTGGAAATAAAATATGGGTTTCTTTTTTTTTAACAACATATTTTATATATTAATGAACGATTAAAGGACAAACCTATTGAAAGGGGAAATTAAATTAAAAGAGAAATCCCGCACTACATTCATGATTCACAGAAAATATGCAATCAATACTCAAAACACAAGATGAGACTAATCAACTAAAACAAAACACAAACATTCACATTATCAATAATCACTTTGGACAAAATTACATATGAATTGCCTTGCCTAGAAATCCAGCCCACATTCAAAATCCAGATCAATATCTGCTTCCATGCCAGAAAGTCAAGCACCAAACCATTGATCAAGTCAAATTGGAATTCTTGATTCAAAGCTATTGCATGAGGTTTACATTGTTCCCTTGTATCAAAGATTTTTTTTTCCCAGTATTAAAGGCCTTTTCCCCTATCCCACGCCACACACTACTACATATACACATTAAGGAAAAACTAGAATTTTCAGGGACCATGGAAAAAAGATTGACTTATCCGAAAACCAGCTTAAGCGGAGTGCATCCAAATGATGTACCACAATGTGTACAGGACGTCTCCCAGCAGATGCACCGTGTGGAGATGCATTTGACATTATTATATGACACCTGAATGTGTATTTATTTCTCTTGACTCTCAACAAACAGTGGGAGAGAGTACATAGGTCTAAAGGCCCAAAATGACCTTGTATCGATACTGGCATAAAAGAGAGAAAGGTGGAGGGAGAGAGAGCTAGAGTACACAGATTTAAAGGCCCAAGATGACTTAATGTCGACACTGGCCCTTGAGACAGAGATATATAGCATACAATGCCAGTGATCTGGGAAGTTAAGAGTCAAATCTTCAGTGTGGTGTAAGGGTAGTCAAAATCTCTGCTTGCCATTGTAAATCTTGACTGCATTGATGTCAAATATAAGACAGTTTAGCATTTGCAGATATTTCTGAGGTACCAATAGCGCGGACATGCAAGGAAGCAACTAAGTCTAATCCATGGTAAGCCAACCTTTTGTAGCTATTCTTATTCATCGAAAACACTTGTGCCATGGAATTTTATTGAGAGTTTGACTAAGAATAACATTGACTTAAGCGGCATTTGGTTGTTTTTTTTTTGTAATGTTATGTAATGTGATAGGGGAGGAACCAAGAAAAAAGATAAACCTAGAAAAAAAGCGCATTATGCAAGGTCAACTTATCCGGATGCACTGTAATTTTATGTAGTTTATCATTAGTATAGGATAAAAGCCAAGGTCAGGACTTGGGCAGGGGCATGCTTAAGGCCAGGGACAATTCTTGAGTGTGTGTAGTTAATGAAGCAAAAATTTTTCAAGAGAAAGCTTGCATGTTTGAGGATAATGTGCTTATTTGCAGTGTAAATTGTATGATAAAAAAGCAATCAATATGTGGAAATTTGCAAAGCTTACTCAAGATTTTATCATGAATTCAAACTTGAATCTTTTGCCCAAAATAATGATCACACATCAAAATGGGACACTCAGTAAATTCTACTGTGTAGTCATAAAACAAAACAATTTCTTCAGGGGTATCCCGATTGTCACCAGGAAAACCACAGTCCTCAAGGGTGAGGTTTGGAGATAACACTGACTCCCCACTTCTGGAACGGTCTCGAAAAATTGCAAGTTTGGTAGAACTAATGTCGGTTTCTGCAATAATCATTTGAATCAGTCCACACACAGGGATATGTGAATGGACTAGCAGGTCCAAGTGACCAGGGTAGTCTCTGAACATGTCAAAGGTCACTGACCGAAGTTCTATGGCAATGTACCTGGTTGAGAGAAAAAAATGAAGCAATCACTTTAAATTCTTCACATTTTATGGGGGCACATGGTAAAGTATTAAATGTCAGATGAAGTATCTTGGTTTGGATGAATGTAAAAGTATATCCTAGAAAATGAAATTTAAATCTAAGAGTTAACTCAGAAGATTATGATCACATATCACAGAATCAGGCACTTAATACTTTCACCAAGGTCACCATAATCCTAGAAGACAAATTTTAAATCCTATCATCAACAGTTGATTTCTTTAAATAAAATTTGTTGACATTGGTGTTCACTGACTAGACACCTGAAATGTGTTTTAAAGCAGTTTTAAAACCTGTTGTCTTTATTAGTATGTATGAATGTTTGTCATGACCTTGTCAGTTCATACACCACTCAAACCTCTGAAGTAGGATTCATTTTTAGCAGATTTGTGACAATTTTCAATGTCTTTCTCCTCTTTGGCTTTCAGTTCAATCCAATGTAGTCATAACTTGAAGAATTTATATTTATGATCTCTACAAATAAAGTCATCAAATCAGGCCTTTGAATGTTTTTTTGTTTTATGTTGTTGTTTTTTGTTTTTTTTTAAAGAATTCTGAACAATTTTTTAACATAGCATGTACCCAAATATGCACAACAAAGTGGCATTTCACTATCCTTACTCATCAATTTAAAAAAAACATTTTAATTGAGGATCACTCTCTTTGTAATATCCTGGCAAAATGTAACAAATTTGTTGATTTGAATATTAAATTCCTATGAATAAATGACTTTAGTAGGCCTCTTCAAAACAAGAATACACAAAAAAGAATCAATATTCATTATGAACCAAAATTGGCCAATTCAGTTGCCCCCTCCTGCTTGCTCCTCCCTCCATGAACTATTGTTTCCTCATTTATTTTTGCTTCGCATTGCAAACAGTTTGCATTAAATTTGGTTCTTGCGAATTGTGTTGGACAACATTAGCATTGAAATAAAGAGAAGTTACAGCATATGAAAAAAAAAATCTGAACAATGAATACACTTGGCACTGGACTACTAAATGAAAGAAGAAAAAGGACGCCCTTAAACTGCGTGGTGAAGGATGATACATGTAAAAGAAAGAAACCAAGCAGGATGGCCCATGTTGGGATGAGTCAGAAAGGGGACAAATGAGGGAGTAATGGATGAAATGTGTTCAAGCCTCATATGCCTCCTGGCAAGAAGAGAATTAATCGTAAGCTTAAGATAAGGTTTATACAGAACATTATATCAAATTATTTCAGATAAATTTAACAATAGGATCTAATTCAGCCATATGTGAATTAAGATTAGTTTACAGATCTGGCTTTTTAAGAAGTGTTCAGTTTCCCTTGACATGGGTATACAAGTAATACCTTTAACATCAGTGAATAAAATCTGGCCATCACTGTTAAGCAATCAGGATTTCAGGGACTGGGAAATGATTGAGACTAAAATTATCAAATTTTTATCGAGAAGGATAAACAACAACGGCTGATATGAAACGACTGTCACCAGTCACTTTTGTGACAGCGAATGTTATAATAATACTCATGAATAGGGCGATAGTGCAGCGAAATATCTTGTGAGATTACCAGTGTAATGCTCTCTCACAATACAGGAATACCTATACGTAATGGGATTTTGGCCATGCTTTACTTTAACTTGCAAAAGAAATGATGTTTAGCATTCATATTGACAATTTGAAATAGAGTGGAAGGCAATAATGTTAAAAGATGGTCTCCTGACTGCGGGTCCTTCTGAATGTCCTTGTCATGTCCATGAAGGAATCAAAACCACAAAGCATTTGGACACATTGATTTATCAATTAAAAAGTTCAAATCTTTAACTGCAGTTACCTGGGTACATCTTCTTGCCAAGGCTCTACCAAGCTCATCTTACAGCATGGACAGGGCAGAAACTTGCGTTCAGTCATTATCAATTGCCTTTCATCCCTGATTCTTTGACGATCAAGCTCTTTGATTTCTCTGAGGATATTTTCCAAATTGTTGAGGAATACAAAATTTTAGTTTTTAGGACAAAGATGAAAGCAAGCATTTATCTTTCAGCTTATGATTAAGCGTTTCTTATCATACCTGCCTAAAACCAGACAAAATTTTTAAAAAATACAAACATTATGACAAAATCAAGTCCAACAAGGAATTGCTGCTCTATTGGTGACACAAGCCTTATGCATTGTGTGTGTATACATTTTATGCATCTTTCAAAAAGAGTAAATGAATTTTTCAGATTTGCCTTAGAACTCATTTGTAGCTTATATCACGAAATTATCTTTGACAAAAGACTTTTCACAGGCTACCATAGGCACAAGTCATTTTTAAGATTAACTGTTTTCCTCCCAATAATTTGTAAGTGGTCCATGTCATTGAAAAACAATATGTACAAGGAGAATTGTGGATTTTATAGTGTTTTGTAACCAAGGTAACCCATAAATCCTGATTCCGCTCTTTATTTCTTATGGCTTTAACGATAATTAGATTTGTCTGTCTCTGATTGGCTGTATATTGAAATGAGAAATCAATATCATAATGCATGAAGGTCTTTACTAAAACTCCATTATCTGTACTGCCTTTTCTCAGCTACAAATCGAAGTATTTGATGCTTAGTATCTATAGCAGATCAGTCCTTTTGGATGCAGTTGAGACCTGGCGAACAAACAAGAAAAAAGGAAGCAGACTAAGGAGGTTTGAAGGATGATGTCTTCATAAGATCCTGAAAATTTGATGTGAAATGCGATTCAGCAATGATACTATCAGAAAGCAATCTGGAATAAACAACATTGTTGAAGAAATAAAGCAAAGGCAATGGAGATGGCTAGGACATGTTCTCAGGATGAGTAAGACCAGACATTCTTACATTGCACTGAGATGGGCACCACCGGGCAAGAGGAAGAGGGGAGGACCATTGGCAACTTGAAGGAGGACAGTTGAGGCCGAGATGGATGAAATGGGGAAAGCCTGGAATGAAGTCAGTTGGCTCGCACAAGTCAGAGATAGGCCTATATCAACACATGGATTCCAGGAAGAAGTGGAGAGCTGATTGAATATCAATCTGACTTCTCACAAATCCCAATGAGGGCTTGTCTTAGTCTTCTATAACCCTATGCCCCTGAATGAGATCATGCCTTGCTAGTACGGTCTTGCCTGTAACTGTAATCCTGGCAATGTGCCCTAGGGTAAGGCACATTACTTTGTTCAGCTCATTGAATCAGACATACATAGCAACTTGAAATAATACTACAAAAGATCTTGTGCAATGCCCTTAAGAGGATGCTCCACTGTATGCGCTCCAATGAGGTGAGGTGTCAGAGCGCATTGACCAGCAGGAGGATATAAACGATATATAGCAGTCTATAGAGTCTACATTTGTGGGAGAACACATAATGTGAGAGGGCTCAGTTGTGTGAGGAAGTGATTCAGCACAAGACCCCTGTCATAAACCTTTGCAGTGATGATATGCGTAAAATAAATACACCCATACAGAGAAAACAAAAATATGATATGAAACATAAAAAAGAATGAAGGATAAAAATGTAGTTGTGCGCTGCCATGTAATTGATCCTCTGAATATCAAAGTTGATTCCTTACCAGTTTTTTGCCCAACTGGCTTTTTATCCTCTTACAAAGGATAGAGAGCTTTCTGAGTCAACAATTCAAATTGCACTATAGTCTGTCCAAAACCTATTGCCGGACTTTGAAGAGCTATAACTTTATAAAAAGTTTATTTTATTTGGATATTAGATATGTGAACCTATTGCCGGACTTTGAAGAGCTATAACTTTATAAAAAGTTTATTTTATTTGGATATTAGATATGTGATTTGAAATGACTATGATCAATAATAACATCTTTTTCTTTCAAAATAAACGGAATTATTTATTCCGCTTCTTTGCTCTCTTTGAAAAAAAAAAGCATTTTGTTATAGACCTACATTTTAGGAGTTTTATTGCAGTCATT
>JAOWAY010459108.1:0-13048 GCA_028565895.1 Goniobranchus geometricus | reverse complement strand
ATAGTCAGGGCTCTCAATTAGAAATGAAAACAACATCTGAACTTTTTCGCGGGAAGCAAATGTTTGCGTGATCGACATTTTTTCCCGCCAAAAAGAACCCTTATATACTTTATAATTGACTTTAATGGCATTAAAACGACTAGCATGAAAGTAACATAATATATATATGCCATATTATGTATTTTCATGAGAGTTTTTGACATTCTGATCAACAGTCTTCACTAACGCCTTTTGATTGTCTCCAAGGATGTTCATATTGTCATCACCACTTGCCATAATAGCACACTTTTTTCACACTTGATCACTTTTAATCTTTATTAGATATAAATCATAAATCTGAGACTAAGACCTGGACATCTAGACCGAGCACAACAACAAAATGCATGCACACAACACCTGCCAGTTGAATGCCTGCCAAATTTATTGATCGCAAGAGCACAAACCTAAATAGATCAAGCTCTACTCAAATATTAAATCACAATAATAGTCTAAAAAACTCCACTGTTTTGGTAAATAATCAAAAAATAAACAGCTGAAAGTACAAATTGAATTGCCATGAAATTTTTTTTTTTTTTTTTAATGTGAGAATCGATTGATATCCAACAACAAAAATTGCTGACAGAGTGAAAGTAGGAACAACCCATTTACAACGGCAAACCGGAGGTGATATGGTGACCCGGTCGGGTCCATTTTAGTAGCGCTAAATGCATTGCAGATAGGTCCTTTGAACAGACATTCAACATGACAGCAGAAAATTGCGAGACTGGGTCAAGATCGGAGGCCCCAGTGCAGACATGTGAGGAAATGGCCAGAAATGCGGAATTCCGCAAATTTGCGGAAAATTGAGGGCCCTGTATATAGTCAACATGGGACAGTTTGATTTTCATTTCAACCGTTCTTTTAGCTAAGCCCACCCTAAACGATACTTGTAAAATAGCAATAAATAAAATGCACCATTAAAGTTAACTTTTCACTAGAGGTTCGAGATCTTTTACAAAACTGTTACAGATCTTGTACTCAAATGGCTTTGACTATGTTGTTACATATGAGAAGATAAATTGAGATTTTGTAACGGTATTCACAAATGATTGCCTTAGTCTTTCAAGTATAAACACTTTATTTATAAATGTTATGAATGTGAATATGATAAGTTTTGTGAGAAAGTTTGTTGCGAAGCAGACATAGTAGAGATAACATTTTCATCTTGTTTGGTTCAGCAAAAAAAACAAAAAAAACAAGACAAACATTTACTTCACATTTGACTGGAAACGAACAGATTTGTTTATCTAACTTAAAATGCCCATGTTGTTTTAATACTTTATTATCATCTTCCATGAAATATATCACTTATAAAGTTTACATGCTTCCTTTCCTACATAGGGTCTAAATGAGGTCAAGAATGTCATTTGATACGGTAAGCACTATTTAATAACCACCGGTGAATTCTTTTATGGTAAATGTTGAGGAAAAAGACGGTTTTGTCAGTTGGGAAAAGTGTCTTTAGTGGTCAAAGTGGTTTTAGTGTTGGCGGGCTAAGGATGACATAAGCCTTAAACAGGAAAATATGCAGCCACATAACGTCGACAACAGTTTAAAAAAAACAACAAAAAAAACCCCAAACAAACAACATATATTCATCCTTGAGGGGAAACTTGTATTTTGGCTTTTAACCAAAACCTGAGCGTTGGCCATAGGAACAGAACTGTGAAACAGAGGCAATTACTATTAATAACCTTGCCCAAGGGTTAAATCACAACGCCCATACCGGGAATTAAACCAACAACCTTTCAATTGCAAGCCGAACACACTGTTACATTAATGTAATCCATTAGATTGTTTTCTGCTGACACTGAGGCCCACTCATCTTTTCAAATGAAGGAAACTTGTTCTGATAAAAAGCAATTTCAATTCCTGCATTAATTTCCTGACGTTTGAGGGAGCTCCAACTCAATGAAAACTAAACCCATTGCTCTTTAATCAAGTGGCAGTTTGCTTTTGAGCAAGGCAATGGAGCACGTAACTTTTGTCTTTGGTCTAAAACTTTCAAACTAGTCAGTTAAAGCCTTTCATGCTTTCACAAAAGGTAGATCTGGTATTGCTTGAACTCTCAGCTTAGTTGTATGAAAATTTTATAACGGATTTGTGTTTACTGGTGTTCTACATTTATTTTTCAGCATCTGATGTATGTGTGTTTAAAGATTTGTTTCTGAATGCAGATGATACCTTCTTGGCAAATCTTTTGATGAGTAATGCTTGGAAAGTTTGTGGAATGTTTTCAGTAAAAAGCATAAAGGTGGAACTATAAAAAATAATATCTTATTATCATGTTCAAGATGAAATGGAAATTTAGAATTAAGATATAATTACTTGTTGAAAGATTAATGATTAACAAAGTTGGTACATTGTACAACATAATTGTAAAGCTTAATGTTCATGCAACCATAAGAAATGTACATTCTTAAATCTTAGTACACACAATAAACAAAGCTTGCTGGAAATGTGACATTTTGTTTCATGAATTAAAAAAACCCACAAATTAATCATTTTAACAAGAATAAGAAAAATCAAACTTTACTGTGGAGTTTGGGTGATTTTTTAAAAATAGAGATACCAACATTTTTTCCGTCATAAAGAATGCGATTTATAATAGGATCACAGTAACAATAAATGCATTAAAGGCAGAATTAAAAGCCATGTTCTAATTTTTACCTTACAAAAAGTAACCAGAGCATCACTAGGAAAGTCATCAGCTCAACTTGGCAAAAGCTGATCCAAGCAACACTCATATGATCAGCAAAAAGGTGGGTGACCTGGTGGGATTGTATTCCCTTGGTGCAGTCTGCATTATAAGCACTAGCCTTGGCCGCTATGTCCTGAGACAGCAGGTTAGAGACGCAAATAATGAAATATGATGTCCAATACTAATAAAAAGTTACATGTTTTGATTTCTCTCCACCTACACCCTTTTCTTCCTTTCCAATTCTATTTTCTAAAAATTTCTTTGTCATTTCACAGGCTCGACATAAAGGTCTCTGACAAGGATTTGATTCCACATGCCTTTCCTAATACAAGCAAACTTCAGTCTCGACAGTTTTTAAAGAAGACAGATAGAAGAATGAATTATAGGAATTCCTTTGGTCCAGGCAGTGGCTTTTCGGCCTTTTTTTCAGCTATTTCCAACAGCCAAAGGTTCTTTTACTTTGCAATTTTCACTTGAGACCTCTTTCACTATTATCTCTAAAAGAAGGTACATTCCAATTTGATCTACTACTGAATAAGGTAGCAGACATAATTTGAAAATTAATTTCTACAATGGTAGCTTCGGCAGTGATCAAGTCCTGTACCTTGTCTCTGTGGGCAAGCATTGTTACACAAGATTATAGAATTGCTTTCCAAATGATTGATTCTTTACCCAATTCATAAGTATCTACTGCCAAATACCATGAAGGATTGAGTTTCATTTGGGTTTCTTTTCTTTTCTTTTTTCATTAAGTCAAAACTATTTAAAAAACTTTTAAAGTAATTTATAGTTTCGGGTCACAAGCAGTTTAATTAAAATGAATTCCTTTGAAGAATGAGAAATATCTTGCTGTGCGTACCTTTGTTATTCTTCAACATTAAAACAGAAATAATTTGTTCAACTGAGACAATCACATTTCTTTTCCTACATGACTGAGAACCAGCATATGCCCCACCTCTCCTTTTAAAATGCAAAATAAAAACAATGAGAAATGAACATGAAATAAGAATAACCACATGTTCTCTCTACATCTGGATGTGTAAAGAACTGACAAATGTCAGTTATCTCCTAAAGTGTTCTTTAAATTAAAGTACGAAGTCCCATTAAAATGCATCCAGATTTATTTTTTTTAACTCTTGACATGTATCGAATGATATGTATTTAGGGATCGTTAAATCTTGATTATGACAAGCAGATATTTTTCCAATACAGATGAAATGTTTCTTATTGCATAATCATTCATAGAAATAATATGGATAAATGGCACATAGTCTTATTATGTTTTCTTCGATGGATTTCAATGGCCAAAATGTGTAAAAGAATTGACTCACAAATTCAAAACTGAGGAATGAGATTCTCTTTTCATGGCTCTGACTATTATGTAAAAACAAGGTTTACATTCTAAGAAAAATGAGATGACAAGGACTAGAGTAAAAATATGAGTAAGTAAAACATTGAGATTTCTAATTGATTTGCTTATTGGTTACTATGAAAAGCATTGAAAAAAAAAAAACATTCAAGAGGAGAGAGGTGAAAGACAAAAGCTCAGAAACCATAGAACCATATCCAAAGAAAGACAATTACTGAAATATGATTAATCTGTGCAATTTAATGGGGAGAAGGAGTTAAATCAGAAGGGCATTCAGGGAAACATAGAAAAAACCAAAACAACCCAACAAAATAATCCCTTGAAAGAAAGAAGCATGCACTCATATTTATGTCAACAAAGCCTTGTATGTATTTATTATAAATAGGCATGAACGAAAGAGGGTTTGTGCCAAAACAACTGTAAGAATGGAGTTCAAAAGTAACCTAGTCAGTATGTTTATTTCAAAAAGTAATATTTAGAAGGCACAAATGGCATTTTGGAGACTTCTGCAGCAACTTTCTTCTGTCTAACATGAAGCTGGACTTTGGTGCCATTTTTTGCGTAACTCTGGGAGATGTAACCCATTGAAACGTTCTTCTTCAGAGATGGTGAAGGACATCCACTAGTTATCTCTCCTATAAATTCAGATCCATCTTCTGTGTATATTTTGGCTCCTCCTGCAAAAGAACATTGAAAAATAGAAGATTGTGAAATGAGCCAGCCGAATAACCAGAGCTAGTGAATATAAAACATGGATGTTGACTTGTAAAAGTTTACCTAGGACTTAAGTGTCAATTCATAACACTTTGGCAGATATGAAGAAAATGATGGATCTTGACCTCTTGATCTAGATCTATATAATTTACATCCAAGTCTTGATTGAATGTTGAATCTGAGGTCCAGATTAACCCCGCACAAACATAAGTTACTTACAGCAAAGCTTTTCTTTGGTCTGAAAAAGTTGATATTAAGAGATGTTGTGCCTTATATACAAGGCTGCCACACTTCCAGGGTTGCCAAAATTGTGTGCTTTGTCTTAAAATATAATGCTAGCACTTTACTTGGGTTAAGAATCTGGATCTAGATCTAGATTGTATAACAGGAGGCCTAAAGTTCTCTTACTCTAAATTAGATTCTACATGCAGCCTGAAATTTGGAAAAACATTCACTGATTTTTCAATTTAGTCTGATCGATGTAATGAAGAAAGCGGTCCATTTTGCTAATCCAAATACAGCCCTGAGATCATCCCTATGGGATGTACTGGGTTTAAATTTCAAACAATCAATCAATCACTGGGATGCAGGGTATTAGTAGAGTCAGGGTCCTATGCATAATATTATGCCGGTGCACTTCCCAGCTTTCGAGGTGAGGGGCATTTCATGTAAGGTCATCGCGCTTTTCAGGTTCCAGCCAGGCATATGTTATACATTATGTGATTGCTTTATGAGGGTTAAAATAATGCTCAATTTTTGTAAATATTAGATCCAAATTGTATTATGGGAAGATAAAGCAAATGAACACCAAAGGACGTTTTGGATAGTTATAGATCTACAAACAGTATAAGAAAGGCGTTTTTAAAATCATTATTAATAACTTATGTTAAAAGTTTCAGTTTAAATCCAGATGAGGCTGCAACTGCAGTTGTTTCAAAGTAAACTGGGCTATATAAATTTGAGCTGTGAAGTTAAGAAAAGAAGTAAAATATACTCATCAACTAAAGACATAAGCCAATGAGTGAAAGTAAAGTCTGATTTCATCAAGTGAAAAAATAAGCCAATCAAACAAAAGAAGTAAAGTCCAATCTCATTAACTAGGAAATAAACCAATTAAAGAAAGCAAATTCAAATTCTTAAAAAATCAAAGAATGTAAAAGTAAGATTCTCAAGTTTTCAATGGTCTCCTCTTGTAAGATCAAATAGAATACAAAACATTCAATTTGCCCCTGTTGTATGACAGTGGATCTGTTCACTATTGGGCAAAGAGATAGATATAGAAATCTTTCATGGCACAAAATTTGTCAAGAAATTGGCAGGAAATAACTTCAAACACAACTTTCACTTTTAAATCAGGCTCTAAAAATCCACATTTCTAAAGCAAAAAAATTGACAAGTACTAAAGATTTTGGGACTGAACAACTTTGATTTACCTCTTGGTGGAATGCCAGTTGAAACAAAACCAACCCTACGTTTTGTTGGCTTGGATTTGATCTGCTGAAGGATGATTTCAGCTCCTGGAAAATCAGCCTTTGGTCTACGAGATTTACCTGAGAGGATGAAAAAGATTTAGTACAATGCAATGCACACCTGGAACCAAACACAAATCATATGAATAATGAATGTCGCACTGACAATTTTTGTCAAGAGTAATGAAATTTTTTTTATTCATTCCAATACGGTAGCCTGCACTCCAATTGACTTGAACAATGTTCATGAAAAGAGCTTTGTTCAAGTTGTGACATTGTAATTACACAGCCATCCCAATTAAGCAGCATTCCACTTTTCGGTTTCAACAGTGTTTATTTTCTTCTTCGTCTTGTCCTTCTTCTTCTTCTTATTATTATTATTCTTCTTCTCCTTCTAGGGAAAGCTGAAATTTCTGTAATAAAGATTCCTCAGTATGTCACACTGTTGTTCTGTCCAAAACATCACAGAAGACGGTACAAATGAGATCTCTTTAGGCATAGAAATTTAATGGCCCTTTGCTGAATCCTGTTTATACTCTCAATGTCAGCTTTGTGAATGGGGTCCCAAACTGAACTGCTGTATTCCATTCTCGGTCTTACAAATGTTTTGTAACATTTTAGTTTGATTTCCTGGTTGTAAGCATAAAAATTTCTTTTCAGGAATCCTGAGTGTTGAATTTGTCTAACTGCATATGTTTGTAATGTGATCTTTCCATGTCAACTTGTTCATTATTGTTATTTTACGATATCAAGCTTTGTTAACTTCATTCAATATGCCGTTAGGTATTGAATATATGAATTGGATTGTTTTCCTTTTGTTTCTTATTTTCAGAACCTGGCGTTTCTGGGGGTGAAATTCCATACTGTTTTCAATTTCCCATCTTTGTAGATTGTTCAGTTATTGTAACGTTTCCATATCCTTTTGGCCTTTTATTGTTCTATACAAGAGGCTGTCGTCCACAAAGAGTCTTGATCGTGTTTCTGGTGAGATACTCTCTGACATGTCGTCAATGTAGATCCAGGGAACCGGGACTGACTCAAATGTTGTACCTTCAACAACAACAATTTGTATTTGGTTGCTCAGGAAATCCAATGATCCATTTATGAATGGTCCATCTTATTACATACATCAGTTTCTTCTGTTAAAATACTGTGCATCTCACATGAATGGTCCCTCTCATTCCATATATTCCAAAGTTTCAGCACTAAGATTAAATGGTTGACTGTGTCAAAGGCCTTGCTGAAATCTAATACCATTGCATCAGTTTGAAGTTTTTTCTATTACTTACACAGGCCAATGCATCATGCTGTGACAATATATCGAGTGATGCAGACACTAGTAACAATGACAACAGGCCGACAACCTCCCACAGCTGAGAATCTCAAACTAGATTCAGCATCAAACTTGAAAGACATGTTTAACACATTTGGTTTGAGAAAAAAAGCACAACAATATATACTCACTGACAAGCCAGGTCAGATTGCCTTCAACTGGGGTGGTATTGGTGTCGATATCATTTCCATACAGACAAAGTCCTGCTTCCAAGCGAAGGCTGTCTCTTGCACCCAAACCAATCATTTTCACGGAAGCTTTGTTTGATGACATGAGGGAAGCCACTACATCTTCAACTTTCTCTTTGGGTATAGAGATCTGGAAAACGACAAGATTTTCTCCACAATGCAAAAAGGTGGAAGTTATTTCTTACAAAAAGTTGAGACTGTATCAGTCAGATGAACCCAGTCCTAGTCCTAAATGAGATGCATGAATTGAATGGTTACATTTAGTCTTGTCTTTATAAATCTTTTCAACGGATGATGATCTTATGCAAAAACGAAAGACGGCCATGGTTCTAACAACCTTTAAGAGGCTAAGGCAACATAGCATAACAAGACTTCAAATCTCACTCCAAGAAGTAAATGTGTCTAAGTAATGTCTGTTGTAAATATTGGTGGCACGAACCTCCAATCCTCCTATCTTTTCTGCTGTTCTTGTTGTCACACTCTTGTTCCCTTCATTGCTCAAAGGCAGTGAATCTAAGGAAGGCTAAGTCTTTTGCAGCAACCTACATTCCCCTTAAAGGCAGTTCTCCAAGGTCAGGTGTTGCAGGAGAAAGCTGGTTCATGCCTCTTCAAGTAGTGGGCAATCCCAACTCAATGCCAATGAGCTTTGAAAGGACCACTACAATGATAACTGAAATAAGCTGTGGGGTCAAGGAGTTTGACTTGTAATTGCAAGGTTCTGATTTGAAAGTTGGCTGCCCTGTGCCACTGAGAAAGGCTATTTACACATTTCCTCACCCAACTCGGGTGATATTGAGTACCCAATCATAAAGAGGAGAAGGATCTTATCAGTATTCCAGAAGCAAGTGCACCTGTAAAAGGGTTGCATCTCTGTATACTCCACATGGAGTTGAAAAGGTATTTGGTCAGAAAAGACCTGTTGGGATACACATGTACAGAGCTTTGAGCACATTTAGTGGAATTGGTGCTAAAAAAGCTCAGACAATAAGTCAGAGCTCACCACTGTATGATTCTATGAAGATTTGCATCTCTTAGGAGCATGTTTTTATTTTCAACAAGACAGTGGACAAGCCAAAGCCACAAGATTAATAAAATGGCTTTTGCATACAAACAAAATCTTCTTTCTGAAATGGTATGCTTGTTTTCCAGAAATATCCTCAATGTTATGTGCTCAATGTTATGTTGTTCAAACAGTGCCTGGGTTTTTAGGCCCTTTGGCTCATAAGTGTGCAAATTTCTTTGAGCTTAATGTATTCAATAACATTTTCTTAGAGTGAACTTGGACGAGGTGATGGAGAAAAAAACTTTCCCAAAATTTTCAGGGATCTTCACATAAGTTTTTCAGAAGGGAATGTGATGCTATTCTCCAAATTGATTTCAACATTGAATAACTCAATGAGCAACAGAGTCCAGGCCTTGTGATGAGCAGACAGTGATCATAACATTACTAGCCGTTGAGGAACATATCTTGATAAACAATGACTTCTGTATTCATGAAATCAGACAATGAACAGCAATGAATTTTTTGTCTACAGTTGTAAAATGAAGAGAGAAAGTCAGGACAAAATTCAAAGAATTTATACCTACCTCCACTCCATCCTCACCAGTATAACCACACCTGGTCACACGGCAATTATCCACGCCAAAAACTTGGGCTTCTGTAGTCGTCATGAAGGGCAACTCCTTGAGGTCAAAATTCACCCCAGGCTGGAGCGCATCGACCATTTGTGGACCTAATTGAATTGAAATTAAAAAAACAGTCAACCGATGTATTTGGAGATACTCACTTGCTGGAGGAAAAATTTACCCTTACACTGCCACTCATTTTAGACACTTATGCATGCCCTTTGCCATCATCTTTAACTAGATTTATGAGGAAATGACCAACACTGTGATATATCTGATTATGTAAATGAGGTCAAATAATCCCAACCCAAAACAGTTCTTTTATCGCCACAGATCTAGATCTAAACTACTGAGTGCAAGCATTTCATTGTCATTGTCTGAGTCTCATAGATCTAGATCTAGAACCACTTGATCACAACCTTTTGACGATAATTTTGTCACAAACTTCACCTAATTCATGACAAAAAATCTCATTTCCAATGCTCATAATATCATTGTGATCTGAATCCAAGGCATAACCACGGTAAATAGTTCAAGAGCAGTCGAGAACATGACGAAACTGTAAAGTATTCACACAAAAAAAAAATTCAGGCAAATGGGAAAGTACATTACAAAAAGAAGGGAAATCACTCCATATAAGATCCATACCGTTTTCAGCTTAAGTCGAACATGGCAATATGAATGCAAGCCGGAAGTTTTGATTTCAGTCGAATGTGTCATCATAAGAGTTAAGATAAAAATGTCTTTACCAAAGTGTCTTCATCATACATTTTGTAGTATTATATACATAGATAATTGACAGATTAAAGAGATGGATAGATGTATAGATAGATAGATAGATATCGACAGATATGTATGCTAGCATAAGTATAGAGCAAAGATCTAGATTGAGTAGTTAAGCAGAGATGGTGCGAGAAGAAAATCATTCTCTTGATATATCTGGCAATCTAGGTTTAGACTGCAGAAAGAGGACATGTAAGGATCAAGAAAAAGATACATATTAAATTTTTCTAGATTCACATCTTTATTGTCTTAAAATGATAATCCCAACAACCTTTGGCTTTAGCATGGATTAATGATGCCTGAGCATACAAGAAACAATGGACAATAAGTTTGTAATTAGACAGTAGAGAAGATTGGGAGAAATCAAAGTATTATTTTAGTGCAAAGTTGGAATTAGTGCAAAGTTGGAATGAAAGAAAAAAAATTAAAGGAAGCCTTGTGTTATAAAAGGCTTAGATGGAATAGATGAAAAAGTCAGTTTTTAAATTCTTGTAAAAGGCAAGCATTTCAAGGGATGTAACTTTTCCACTAAGCTTGTAATCATCTTAATTGCCTAATAAGTGACCGACTTTTCACCAATCAGCAATTATTACTGCGTAACATTACTGAACAGATTTTTGTTTTGCCCTTGGTGCAAATATTGTCGATAAAATTTTTGCTCTTCGGGTCAATTACTGACATGTCATATTGTTTTCTTTTAAATAGATTATTAACTTTTAAATTATTTCAGCACTTACATTACAAGTTTCTTCTTCAAGCTCACTATTTTTGTTGAGGTGGGAAGGAGAGTCAGATGTTATTAGAATTTTTACTGATTTTGAAAGCAGTCATCCATAAACTCAGTAAAAAACATATGGAAAGATAAAGAAAGGCAATTTAAAGTGAAACTGAAGTAAGTCTTCTTTTCCTGTTCTGTGAACCAGGTTAAAACTAATGAATCCAAAATTGTGTGTGTGTGTGTGTATGTGTGTATGCACGCATCCCTCATTTACATGTGTTGAAGGAATTTCACATATATATAATTTTTTTTTTGTGTAGAAAGAAAAGTTCATGTCTACACCTAAATATTTTTTGACTGCATAACTAAGAACCCCCAAAATGACAGCCATGTAACTTTCTTTATGGAAAAGTGAGCTTGCAAATTTAAAGCACATGATTATTTCAAATGGGTAAATACATCAACATCTACAATAAAAAAAGTACCCCAGAATTTTGAAGCCTAGTAGAAAACTTATGCAAAATAGAGTGCTGCAGCATCATTTTTGTATGTGTTCTTGAAATGCCCTTAAATGGAATGAGTCACTTTAAACTGATTTCACTTACCTTGCACAGCTATCAAGCCGTTATCGATAACTGTCAAATTAACATCAGATCCCTTATTTTGAAACTCTGTCTCTTTTGCCTATAAAAAATGAAGCATTTGTTTTCAAATTACCTTCAGCATGTAATTCGATATCCTTCTATGATTAAACATTATAGATAACTAGAACTGAAATTCATTCCTATTGTCCATAAATTTGCTAAGGTAAATTTCAATTCAAAAGTTCTTTCAGTCAGGTTTTTGTATTTATTTTGGTATCCAATAAAAAAGGCTGGGACTCTGCAACAGTCATTAAAAAAAAATTTCATCAAAAGTTTTTGTTCCAGAGGAACTCATTGTGTGAAATATTATCCCAAGAAAGACACATGTGATGTGCATACATATGAACAAATAAACACATTTCATCAATAAGGTTCTTAGTTACAGTGTACATTATTCATAGATGCAACTACCATATGACATGTATATAATATCAACTTGAAAGAACATAAAAGTGATTGAAATACAATAAGTATACTCCTTGTCAACACACATTAAAAACTTACTGACAGATAAGTAGGCCCTTCTCTTTTAGGCATACGAAGCAGTGAGACATACCAAAGGCCTTCCGTTTTCAGATGAATTTGCCTAGTCTTTCATCCTCGGAATTTCTGTTCATCCATTCCCATTTCCACAAGTTCTTAACTTCTGAGTCATCAAAATATTTGGGTTGAGAGTGAATAACGCCATTTTGTGCCATCATTTGATTTAAAAGAGTTGGATAGGAACCTGAATTCAGGGGAAATCAATCTCTTAAAAACCTTCCCGTTTCTCTTCACAGTCCTACTGATTCCCATTTTTCATTTCCATAAATTTCTCTCTTCCTTGGTTCAACCTCTGCTGCGGACTTTGCAAGGTGTGCAGGTTCCACTTGCGCGGATTTCCATGAAACGAGGAAGAGTCCAAGCCTAGAATACAATACAGAGTGATGATAGAAGAGAGCAAGGCTTTTTAACTTGCTTTCATTGGTCACTTCAGGAGCTAAGTGGAAGCATAGCTCAGTGAAAGTCAAGTCAAGCAAATAAGCCTTTGAACAGTGACCTTGTGGAATCATGTCCTGCTGGTATAGTCAGGCTCTAAACCTAAATCCTTGGTGCTGTGGCCTTGCAGGTAAGGTAACTTATCTCGCTCCACTCGGGTGAATGAGTACCTGGCCATAAGAAAAGCACTCTTCTTTAAAAAAAAAAAAAGTTATTCACGACTGACAGAATTTCATGCTTTGAGCTTTCTGTCTTGCAGGAAGGGTCAGAGTGGTAAAATGTCAATGTAGAGTGCTAATGAGCAAATGTATCAGATACACCATGGAAGCTGTTGCTGTATTAGTACCATCTTTACTTTTAGGTTTTCGGAAGGGTGCTTCAACAGATAAAGTATACTATCGATATTACTATTACAGCAGTGATCGGCTAAGTGTCCGCCGGCTATCTGGCCGTTTCGTCTATGTGGCCGCTTTTGGTACGAAACAT
>JAOWAY010458997.1:0-13048 GCA_028565895.1 Goniobranchus geometricus | reverse complement strand
CCCCCCCCCCTCTCTCTCTCTCTCTCTCTCTCTCTCTCTCTCTCTCTCTCTCTCTCTCTCTCTCTCTCTCTCATTTGTCCTTTTCTTCTTCTTCAAATAATCTGACTGACACAGTAAAACTGAGTAGGATGTCAAAGTGAATGACAAGAAAAAAAAGAAAAGAAGAAAAAACATTGATGCATTATTTCATGCTTTTTAGTGATTGTTATAATCTAGAATTTCTTTGGATGGAATTCCATCTTCCAATTCCAATTCAAATTCTCTCATGTCGTGTTATAAGGTCTCTGCAATATTTCATAATCATCTACTGTTTTAACACACACACACAAAATTTACAATTAGTCACAGAAATTGGCGTTGTTCCTTGAAACAGACAATTTCAATTACGTTAAATTTGAAGAAATTTTCATGGTTCCATGGTGTTTCAATTAATTGTACTCGACTGTAATTTTCAAGCACTAAGTGATTGTTGTGTAGTCTCAAGACATTTATGTTAGATTAAGTATCCTCTCTTTCTGTTTTCAGCGGCTGATGATATCATTCGCCAGCATAAGGCAGCGTGTCTTCGTATCACTGCTCTGTTGGTATGTAAAGACCTGTTGTGGGTGGGCACCAGTGCTGGTGTCATCCTCACCATTCCGATTCCTCGCATCACCTCCATCACCACTCGCGGCAGTCTAGCAACACCAGCTGTCACAGGTGAATCTTCATTATTTCTATATGCCACTCTTGTTTTTATTTGGTTGGGTTAGGCCTATGTTATTTTTGAGGTTGGGTCACAAATGCATGAATTATGTTGTTAACCAATAGCTTCTTGAGGAAATCTTGGTCACACTGTGACTTACTCCATCATACATTAAAAAATCTACCATACTTGTACTAGACTGCATGCAATAATCCCTGAGTGTATTTATGAGAATTATGCAATAAAACAAGTGCAGACATCCACTTGACAACAATGGTCCTTGAGTTTATGTATGAGATTTATACAATGAAAACCCCCTGCAAACATCCACTAGACTACAACAATCCTGAGATTATAAATAAGAATCAAACAACAAAAATTCTGCAATACTTCCACGAGACTACAAGCTCTGAGCATATGTGTGAGAATCATACAATTAAAAGCCAGCAATGCTTCCACTTAACTAAAACACTCACCTGGGCACATGTTTATGAGAATCATACTGTAATGAACAGTGGTAATTCTTTCCTTTGCTATAATCGTTACTTCCAAAATTGTGAACTCAATTTTTGGCAAAAATTTTCTCTAAATCCATTGACCAGAGGGTCAAAATGGCGGCCAATGGTAATGTACCAGTTATGCTCTCGTTGCATTGAACTTGAATCTTTGATAGTTTTCAGCTTTAATTTTGTATTAAATATATTGTTACATCTTTGCAAACAGAACCAAGCCATTTCACAGACAATTAATGAACATGTTCTTTATACTTAGGTTACAAAGGTGCAATAAAAATGTTCTTTCATTTTTTGTGTAAAAAATTAGTAAATGTTTTTAGATTTGCAAAAGAAATATTTCAAATCAAATTAAATTTCATATTAGTGTACTTATACTGCTGATGAAATTTGTTGTGTGGAATAAAAACTCTGGAAGTTATGGTCATTTAAAGTATGTATAGTTTTGGTGGTCTTCTGAGCTTGGCACCTGAAAAAAGAGTGGCAGTTCATGAGATAACTGTGAATTAAATTCTATTATATCTTGTATTTTGTTTAAAAGTTATAGTTATATTTACAGTCCTAAAAGTGTTTTATCTCCGTTTCTAGATGGATTTTTTCTAGTTTGCAATATTAACATTAACATCTAAAGCTATTACACTGTTTTTCTCACTCTCATTTGATCTAGGTTTGGTGTATGGACACACGGGTCATGTTCGATTCTTGACAAGTGTCGAACTGAGCAACAGCAGTAAAGCTGATACAAATAGTTCGAGAGATGGCATCGGTGAAGGTGGAGGGGACAGAGGCAGTGGGTTCACAATACAAGACATTCATCGGCGGTCATCAATGGCAGCGACAACAGCAACAATGGCCAGTCGCATGTTGGTGATCAGCGGTGGAGATGGCTATGAAGATTTTCGCAGTAGCACGGCTAATGAAGGCGCTGGAAGAGATGATAGTACCAATCACCTGCTTTTGTGGCAGGTGTGACAAAAAGTCACACTTTATCATGAAAAGAAATATCAACATTAGGGGAATGTTTTAATGTAATTTATTAATAATCTCAGTTTCTGGATTTCTTTTTTTTTTTTTTTTCTAATCCCCACCTCGTATGAAGCACATCATTGAGAAGAAATTTATATTATTTCAAGCCCACCACAACTCTTAGGACTTCCACCTGACTCTCTCATACCATCTTTTTTTTTATTATTAGTATTATTTTTATTTTTATAACACTACATTGTTGATGCTCAAAGCTACGCAAAGTTCATGAGATAGTGTTTCACAGGGTGCAGTTGATTTATTGTTTCAGCTCACCTTCTGTCATCTTTGTGTTGATTTTGGTTTTTGTTTTCCTTTTTTTAAAAACATTTTTTTATTAATTTTCCCGCGATGAAAATTTTAGGGAAATTTGTTTACACACATCAAAAGATCTTGTATCTTTTTTTATATGGGTGTGTAGCTGTCTGGAGAAACAGTATCAGCAAAAGTGCAATAATTTTTTACTGTCTACACAGTTGATATGTTAATCAGGTCAAAATAGCATTGACCACCTAGTAACATATTTAAAGGGTGCTTTGATATTTCAAATATAAAAACTTGTGAACAAAGTATGACATTGCTTTTCTTGTCCTAAATCAAAGAAAATGAGTGAATGGGGGTTTGCTGATGGGCCAAGTTACGATAAAATTTGTATTGTTCCTCTTTCTTCTCCTTGTCCTTTTCCTCTAGTGTGCGTTCTTGTCACACAAACAAAGAAAACGAACAAACATATTATTTTAAATAAGTGATTGTGATGGATGAGAATCTGAAAATGTGATAAAATGTTACTTGTTGTCAATGATGTTATAATGTTAATATTATGAACGAAAAAAAAAGAGATCTGAAATAACTTTTACAGAATAGATTTTTCTATTTCTCTCTGTTGTTTTTTTTTGTTTTTTATTTGAAAAATACTTTTGTAAACACATTTATGATAAATATTTACTGATATGTTTGTTTACAGCTGATTGTTATTGTTTAATTCCATCTAAAGGTTCAGCATTATTGCTTAAGAAAACACATTAAAACAACACTCTGAGGCACTTGAACTTATATCGACGTGAAGAATTCAATATTGACTTCTATGATCTTTGACAATATGCTCACATCAGGGGAAAAAATCAGTTAAAAGTTGGACATTTTCAAGTGAATCGGGTCTGATTTGCTTTTTCAGTTCATACTTTTTATCCACACATATAATATATACTCAAGAGAAATTAACATACAAAGAAATCTTGTGCAACCTTGCTGATCACGCGTCCCGAGCATTTGGAAAGAAAGCTCTGGGAATAGAATTTTTACTATGAAGTTTGTACATTGAGTTAGAATTTGGAGGAAGTCTCCATCCAGCTTATTGAGGCATTTAATTGAAATATATCTATGGTCTACCTCACACCATGTCATTAAGACAATGTAGAACATGGTATAGTGTAGAAGTGCTTATTAATGGCAAAGCAGATCCAGAACATGAATCCCTTAAACTACATTGGGGCAAAGCTGAAAACTGAAAGAAGAAAAAAAAATGGAAATGAAGACTATTTAAAGCTTTTTTCTGAATTTTAATTTAGGGCCTTTTCCCTTCCAGCTGTTTTTTTTATATATTGTAAAATTCAGATTATAAGCTGTGACCTTTCTTCCCAGTGTCCTACCCTTCAAAAAACACTATGTGGCTTATTTGTGATAGTTATATATATATGTGTTGAAGTATTTATTGTTTACTTTGAGAGATTTGATATAATTTAAACACTAAAGTGACTTTTCTGATGTAAATTTTGCAAGTTGATAGATGTAATGTAATATTACTCCAAAGTGAGTGGATTATGAGTTAGATTTCAGTGTAAGTGATGTGGCAGCAGTGACCCTCACCTTGCCTCAGTGGAGAAAAAAGGTTTGAGGTCAGTTATACATTGACAATGGAAGCAGGGCTACCATTATTCCACTCTTTCTCTAAATAGTCGTTGAATTGATTTAATGAGGACAAAAACAGCAATGATGGCAAAGCGGAATAAACAAATTAAACATCCTCATACATACACTGAATTTTACTCTGCCTTTTACAAACTGCTGAATCTTATTTGTCGGGGAAAAAAGTTTTGATGTTACTTAAAATAAGAGGGTGTGTACAATATATGGTTGTACCTTAAAGTTTGAGATTCAGGTACCTGTTTAAATGCCAAAGATTAAAGCCTAATCTTGCACAAATCAGTCACTGGACATGTACTTACCTTATAGTATTTGATGGTGCTGACTTTTTTGTCAATGTTTTTTTTTTTAAATCTAGCATTTAGCCGAAGATTTCCTTGATTCCAACGAATACAAATGTATTTTGAGATGTTGCTTTGTGGAGGTTGGTACCATTTGGACTGTTACGTATTTTTGTCAATAAATTGTTTGGAGGGGTATTTTATTTTTTATTTTTTTTAAGAATAAGATATGCAGAAAACATCTTCATGTGCCTTTACAGATTATATGAAAGGTTGTATTTTTCAAACATCGAATGCATTTAGCTCAGTCAACTTTGTAAAGATAATTTTCTGTGATGTGGACGGATCTTTTACTTAAAAGTGCACTTCAATTGTTTTACCGAGGCTGTCTTTCCAAACTGTATGTACATTTCTCCATTCTATAATGGACTTTGCCTGTGCCTTTAGTGACAACTAATTTTAAGAGAAATTTTCATATAATATGTGATGAAAACTTAACAGAATCATTAGCTTTCAACAAAATAATATATCTTACGTTTGGAAATGGTAAAATTTTTAATGCATCCACTACTCTACGACTCAGTTTTTTAAACGGGGAAAATCATCACCTAATTTTCTTGTTGCAATGACAATGTGAGGCATGGTTGGTTAAAAATTGCAAAAGGAGCCTGACACAGGTGGAGTTGAGCAATATTCGCAATGAACACCATTAGTGTAAAAAGGTGACTAGGTTGGAGTTATACCTAGGATGAGGCACTTCACTCTAGTCATCTCACTTTACCAGGTGAGATACAGCACCTGTATTAAAGACAGTGTTCATACCTGAACAAATGTATTCACACCTAACAGCCTGCAACTCTTGTTCCAAATGACTCATGTTGCTGTTGGTTTTTGTAATGTGCTGTGACCATGGTTATACCACAGAACAAGCCCTGAATTAATGCCATTTTTACTTTTCCTTTACAAAGTGCAAATTTCATGTCTCTATTTGACTTGTAAAAGATTATGTAGTCTGCTCAAAGTCACCTTGGAAATAGAGTAAAACCATTCATTGTCGTAACTCTCTAACCGTCCTAAGTTCATTTAATAATTTTTTTCATGAGAATCAAAAAACGTAGCTATTCAAAATTCAACAAGCCTGAAACATTTTAAGTTAGACGGTTATACAATTACACCAACTCTATGTCCTGTTCGCAGAATAGATAATTTTCATCCTGAATTCTCCAAGCAGGAGGTGTTTACATAATATCCTCTCTATGAAAAAAGTGACATTGAAAGAACATACTATAGTGCTTCACTGCTGACTCTCATTTTATTCTTCAGGAAATATTTTACTATTAACACACCATGCTGCTAATAAGTATTTAATCACTTCAGTATTAGGCAGGGGCTTCCCAATGAATTACCTCAATTTTTTGATAAATGCATGCCAATGCATCAGACATCAGGTTTTATGTAAAAACTTGTTTTCTTTTTATTCAGCGACGTACATTTTATCCTCAGGCAAATGGATTTAGCATAGTGAGCCTTTTTGTACAAGGGCTTCCTCACACTTGTTCTCTTATGATAATGCCAGAAGGCTTTCACAACTTGTCTTGTTTTCCCATTCATACTTAATTGTCTCTATATATACACAAGGAAAATCAGGAGGGCAGATTTTACTTAATCATCTAGTAAGATAGATTGGAGAGGCTTTCTCTCCTTCTCCCCCATTATTTCGTCTATTCTGTTTAACCATTTAAAATTTGACATGGAAGAATAGTTTTGTCAAGTGAAGGAAAGATTTTCATTCTGGCTTACTCTACAACTCTGATGTGTTTTAGTTTACAAAAATCCATAGTCTTCATTGTGGTTCAATCACTATGATTATGATGTCTACAACAAACAAATTCATTTTCATCCATATGATGGTAAATGGTATCAAAAACTTTTTGAAAACTTCATATATTTGTCATAGATGTATTAGAAGAGTTTTTTGTAGGATTTTTTTTTTTTTTTTTACTAGAACTGAAAGAAAAGAGGAGGGAAAAAAAGGCTAAAAGGGATTAAAAATCTCCTTGGTAATTTAATGGACATGTCATAAAATCTCCATACTCTATACAAAACTTAAACTATGCCTGCTTAAATTTTTGAAATGTATAATTTACATTGAAAACGTAAAGAATGGCATACATACACAAAAATCGAAAACAGAACAAAAAAAAATACAAAATGTGTTTCCCAAACCAATGTAGTTTGAGGGAAAGGCAAATAAGGGACTTTCTAAGTTATTTTGCATGAAATAAGAAAAAAGTTAGGCACGGATATCTGTAAGACAACTACTTTTTCAGTTATCCTTTTTTTTCCCTTTTTTGGCAGGATGTGGGGGGTAAGATGCCTATCATATAGAACTAAATCATCAGTTTCTGTAGGAATCAATTTTGAAATGTATAATGAATGAGAGTAGAGGATTATCTTCTTAATTCAGACATCAACTTCCTCCCCTATCTTCCTGTGTTCAGATATATATATACATTTATTCCTTATATTATGAGTATTGTCAGTGCTATTCAGAGTAATTCAGTTTTTATGTTTTAGACTTCTGAGGTATATGGACAATTTCACCAGAGTTTTGATTCATATCAAATTCAAAATAATTATTCATCCTATACATGTACTGGACAACAGACAACGATAACAAATTTATCAAATTGTTCACTGGGTCTTATTTCATGATATTGTATGCATAAATTTAGCCGCAGGGGTACACTTTTGTGACACCACTAGCAGTAACTTATTAATGTCTGTATACAACAACACGAGATCTGAATGCTTGAAATTTTACAAAGGATGTTACACAGTCTTTCATGACATTTTTAACCAATTAACATTTTGGATCAATTGTTTTGTCATTTGCCTGCCTCTTTTAATTCTTTCAGTACTTTTAGTCAGAGATTTTTATGCCATGCTAGCACTAGTTTACTTTCTGATGATTTTCACTTTTTTCTTTTCGAGTTGTTGATATTGTTTATGTTGAAATTAAATTTTATGACCTTGAAAAGCACTTTTGTAATATTAATAAAGAAAGAAATCAGACGCTAACAAAATGTATGAGAAATCAACAAAATCCAAAGGAAAAGAAAAAAACTTGATTTAAGTTTCAGCACATGCATTCCTATTACTTCACCATTATCCTTTCTACAGTTCAAGGGAGAAACAGAAATCAAGAAGCAAAAGTGACTAATGATGAGAAAACAGGAATGAAAAAAAAAAATGTATTCAGTTGATGTTATCGGGGCATAAATATATTAATAAATATATGTTTTTCTTTAAAGATGGGTTATGTTTTTTTATTTTATCACTAAGGACTGCCGTTCTGCCCAACCCAATATGAATTTTTGTGATAGAACTACATAGATATGTATTGATAGAAATGGTAAGTTTTGGTAGTATGAAAACTGTACAAGAAACAGCAATTAAAAGTGACTGCACACAAAATCAGGCTAATGTTTATATTTCACCATTTTTTAAAGACTTTGATGGAGCTTTATACTTAATTTGTAATGATAATTATTAAAACTATTCAACTATGTTTTCCATTTATAAGCTAATAATATTGGTTAAAAGTAATGGGGTGAAAACATGTTTTAATGCAAGCACAAATTGTTACTACCCCTGTTTGAGTTGTCATTAATCTGTTGTGAGGGAAAACATTTTTACAAAATACACAACCTCAACAAAGTTGGCCTTTGAATGAGTCAAAGGTTATGTTCCTATAAATGAAATGAAAAGTTTTGTTACCAAACTGCATTTAATCAACAACAAAAGTTTTATTCGTCATGTATGTTAGCAATGTTTTGGTAATTCAATTTTGTACCAACCTAGTAAACATGCACCAGCTCATTTTAAATTTGAAAGCACTGACAAGGAATTGTGAATGCATGAATCATGGTTTTGGTAGAAGTTTCAATTTAATTATAATTTTTAAATGCTGCACCAAAATAACAATGCACTTTTAAACCATCCTGCAAACAACAACAAATAACAAAATGAAAAACAGTCATGCATTTGTAAATTATTTCTCTTAAAAGCACTATGTGAACTGTGTGTTTAGGTAGAGCAAGTAATGAAGTATGTCAGAATTCTTTCAACTGTGTGACAAAAATGTAAATTACCTGCTAAATTTTCATTTTCATCTGTTGCCTATCCTTCTGTATTTCTTGTCATTTTGTCATTATCATTATAGTGCTTTTCTTCTCTTCTTTTTTTTCGACCACTGCACAATTGTTGGTAGACTAGTGAAATGTTTTCTTTATTCATCAGTCATGATTGTCTCTCAAACAATGTGACGACTTTGTTGCTACACATCATGTACATATATATATATATATATACATACATATATATTATATCAGTCATTGTAATCATATGTACCTAAGAGTAAATATTTCTAACAGAACTGTAGTGCAATCTATTTGTTCCCAAAGTAATGTCTTCTTGTATCGATTTTATTTCTCATACTACGCAAAACACAATCAAAATAATATTGTATTTTGATCAAGATGCATTGTTTGTGAGGGGGAGCACACTAATTGTTTAATCAAAATCTTTTTGACTTTGGAAGAATTTCTTCTTATTACTATTTAAATTAGACTTTAGTTTTGACCTAAACCAAATTCATGTCCATTTCTTGAACACAGAAAATTGTCATTATTCAGTACCTCATTATCCATTCAGGGACATGTCATGCCTTGTACTGTTCTCAGTCAGCAGTACCCATTTGATTTAGGCAAAAGTTTCTGATGTACTTATTGTTTTTGTGATCGATGGTAAGTTGGGTACATGACAGTTCTTATGTATGTAGAACTTCTAAAATTATACAGTTTAATATGTTTGGGTAAAATTTTACGGAAATTTTGATACGACAGATTTATTTATAACTATAAAATTGTTCATTTCAATTATAGATGCACCTCTTGCCCACAATGCTGTATTTATGAAGAAAATAAAATCCAATCATTTACACATACTCATTGGTGTTGGCTTTTTACTTTGCACACCTGAAAGAGTTCTACCATTTTGTCAAAAAATAAGTCAAACTATACTAGTTGTACCCATTACCAGTTGTATTCATCATTCTTGAGATGTGCAGTTTCACAAATCTTGACAAGAAATCTAATCATTTTATTTGCTTTATGCCAATTAAGATCACAAACAACTATTACTGGTCATCGTGATGTCCAATATCATGTTAAGGGTATACATGTAATGCTAACTACATTGTACATACATATACTTTCAACTACATTGCAACTTGTTAAAGCAGCAAATATGAGTTGCTATATCACCAAATGTCACAATATTGCAAAGGCATGAAGCGAAGCCAATCAATAATAATGTGTGACCCTAACTTAAAGGGACCGTGACTAGAGGTAAGGAGCTAGTTGATGGATCTGACTTGCTGACTTGAAATACTCCTTGATGTCAGCAAGCAAGCGAGGATGGTTTCCAGTACATTGACTAAATTTGCTGATTCTGGCCAAATCAGGGTATCACTATATGTAAAACCATCAAATTTAATGTCGCTAAATCTGTGATTTCACTACTAATGATATATTAGGGGAAAGAAAAGACTTTCAGTGCCATCGCTACAAACGGAAGGTCGCTGTATCGGCTGTCACAAGTGGACTGCATTGTGCTCAATGTTAAATACAATACAAAGACTTAATCAATGCATCACATGGTATTTTGCCATTACAAGTGTATTCCCATTTCATACAAGCAATTTACTGGAATTGACTCGATGCACCAATAAAGCTGTTGGAATATCATTTAAAAGTATGAATATCATGTATTGGTAACATGAGATTGATAGAAATGATACATTTGTTGTATGAAGACACCAGATGTGTCAGGTATAGATTTAGATATTCCTTTACATTCCATAGGCCACTAGACAATAAATTATGCAAACATGGTTTGAGATCCTCCACTATCTAGACTCGAGAAGAAATAAAGACACACCGAAAGAGAGAGGTAAGAAAGAGGAAGAGGGGAAAGCAAAAGTGAATAAGGAAAAGGCTTTTACTTTTATTTGAAGAATGAAAGAAGTATGGAGGAATACAAGTGGATTGAAAACACTGAAAATCATACTCCAAGAAGCCCCATGAGGGAGGAGAATATTGAAGCTACATCTTTCAGTTAATAAAGTGAGCGCATTTTCCCATTAGTAACGCACTGTGTGTACAAATCTCATCATACGTTTAGGAAGCCATAGATCTTTTTTTTGTTTCTATAATGGATTTTTTTTCTTTTTCTTTTTTAGTCCAAGAAACAAAGATCTAGATCAGCTGATCAAATTCTATCTCAACCTGAGCCAGGAACTGACGATTACACTTTCAGAACTGGTAGTAGTCCTTTCAAGCTGAATCAGCTGAAAGGGCTGGAGCTTATTCCGGTTTCTTATAAATACAGTAGAGCACGCCTATAAAGAACACTCTTGTAAAGAACTGACGGAAATAAAGAACACATTTCTTTGCCCCCATTTTTTTTTCTCTTTATGTGTGTGATTGAAATAAAGAATTACTGATATAAAGAACTATTTTCATTACCCGGGCTTGTTCTTTATATCAGTGTTTCACTGTAATACATGTAGCATGGAGCAGACAGTGATAGACTTTATCATCCATCACTCTCTGAATAGGATGCTAGTCTATTGCAGTTGCAGAGTATTTTTCAGGCCAAAGCTGTACATGTACCCAATTTCACCTGGGTCGAGTAAATTTTCTTGCATAAAGAAAAACCCATGTGTCTGTAGCAAGAATTGAACCAGCTGCCTCTCAGTCAGCAGACCAACGGTCTACCATCAAGCTACAGCACCACACTCACGACTTGTAGAACTAAAACATTATCATATCTAAAATTAATGGGATAGATAACATAGAGACACAGACAACGAGAATAAAAAGCCAGAAATGGACTTCTTTCTTCTTATTAATCCCAACTGTTTTAGGATCACCAAAACCATTCACCTTTTACTATATTTTTTTTTGGTACTACATGTAATTTTATAATTGTAAGCATCTTTATCATGCACCTCTCTTCCAAAGAGTTTAAGGCGCATTACAAAGATCTAAATAAAAAAAAAGATGGCATTACCATGCTGAAGCCGCTTTACAATATTTTACTCCACTGACCAACGGCAACACAAACCATTTAGATCAAGACTTGCAACCTTTTAGGCGCGAATACATTTTTTTTCAGACAGAGACAGCGTTGTCTTAATGAACAGGTACTCATTCACACCAAGTGAGATATAAGCGAAGTACCTTAGCTAAGACACAATGCCTGTGACATGGCCATACTAGCAAGGCTCAAACCCACATCTTCACCCATGCTTGTATTGAGCATGTTAAATGCTTCTTGACACTCGACTCATGCCAAGATGTGATCACCACAAAGCCACAAAGGCCCATGGGTATAGACGTAAATGTGACAAATATTACATTAAAATATTAAAACATTTCATAGTTAATTAAATACACTACAGTGGAGTCCGCTAAAGATAAACTGGTTAGGGATGGATCAAGCAGTTTATCTTAACCATTTCAAGCAAAATTCGGGCCGCTTTGCATGGCGGAGAATAACCGTGCATGAATAATTCAGTGCTGGAAAACATGTATTACTATTACAGTGTATTACCAGACCTCCAGGGCAGTGTGTTCTTTGTCCACATGTTCGGGTACGTGTAGACAACTGCGTTATTTGTTATGCCCTGAATCCTGAAGAGTAATTCTTTTTTCTCTGGGTGTAAGTGTGTTCATGCAATTGTTTAACACGCACTGATAGCCACACCAAATTTATCTTAAGGGGAATGAGGGCACCGGTGTTATTTTAACCGCAAGATATATAGTAAAGATAAAGAAGGAAAAGGTTGGGTCTCGTGAAGAAGTTTATATAAACCGAGAATTTATCTTAAGCCAGGTTTATTTTCAGCAGACTCCACGGTATTTCTTTACACATTTATTTCAACACAATCTTTACCTTTTATCACATTATTTTAAGCTTCAAGCTAAAAGTAGTAAAATAAGCATCCCTGAAGTAACTTGTTTCAAATGAAATTCTAAATGGCTCAAAGTCTCAGCAAGATTGATGCCATAAGGCAAATCAATCTTATAAATTCTCCTACTCTCTGTCTGCTGTCGGTCACCAAACTCCTCTGCGTTGGCAATCATACTTGGAAAATTTGGTATCGAACGAAAGCCCTCACTTCAAGGAATTAGGAATGTCTGTTGGAAATTGTTTTAAACTAAGGTAAGGACAACTTTACAAAACGATATGCTCTATTTGAGTGAGACCACAGAGAGTAATACTCAGATAATCACCATGCTATGCCAGCAGGTCATCTGTGTGAGATGTGCTCACCTTTCTTCACAGCTGAGCTGAGCCCCAGACACAAACACATTGGGGGCCGTTCACAAACCATGTGGACACTTTTTCACTATTTTTAGACCCACCCCTCCCCTCTGTGGACGTCCATGGTACAAATTAGGCTGATACCGCCTAAATTTGTACATTGTGCCCCTTTAAGTTCAGGTTGCATATCAAAATAGCCTTTAAATCCAGTGTGCATTTCCAAAAGTAAC
>JAOWAY010458886.1:0-13050 GCA_028565895.1 Goniobranchus geometricus | reverse complement strand
ATCTAAGAAGAAGAAGAAGAAGAAGAAGAAGAAGAAGAAGACGAAGAAGAAGAGATAGAGTAGAGAATTAACAAATAACTGCTGATCTCTTTCAAATGCAGTAGGGGCCGGTTTAAATATACCGGTACTGCAATCCCCGAAACTTACATTAAAATTAACAGACTAGAATGATATAAAAATTCTACACTTGCACTGCAACTAATACTGAGCCTCACTGAGTCAATCAGCATATCCATATTAGGAAGGAGAGGAAGAAGGAAGATAGTAAAAACAGAAATGTTACCTTGAATTCATCAGAGTTGCCACTCCTGAATAAAGGTCCATTGTCAGGTGGTCCATTCAACATGATCGGCCCAGTGTTACCTTGATCGCCAAACACGAGCAGAGCCACCTTTCCATTTTCCAGGCTTTCAGCTGAACTGACAAGGACGTGGAAGTCACCCTCTGTTTGGGAAAAAAATATAGCTTTCTTTCTGAAAATGATGAAAAGATGAATGTCTCCCCAATGGTTATCTAAGAGAAATACATGGATCAAAAACTAATTTGATTACACTACCAATGTTCGCTTTCCCTGTCCAGAATCTGCACATCTTTCTTTCTTTATTTCATTTTCATATCAAAAATATTTGATAAACCTTACCCTACCTTTCTTTTTGAAGATTGTGTCAACCATTCTGACCTTGACCTTCTTCTTGTAAGTCAAAAGCTGTGATATGCTCTCAGTATATCATTGTGCACCGTTCATCTGAGAATTGTCCTTAGTCTTTTTCCTTTTCTTTTCCTTTATCCAATTAGTGTATATTTCTATGACTAGGGAGGAATTCTTGTCTCATTCTGACTTCATGTTCCAGGCATTTCCATATCTTCTTCTTTTGATGATTGTTGCCAAGCTTTTTGACCAAGCTTTATCTAGCATCTTCTTATTGTTTGTGATGAAGTCATTCAATTGTACATATTCATTAGTCTTCATATGCAACTAAGATGTAATGATGTGACTTTTTCACTGCCAAGAGGTTAACTGTCAAACTTTTGGTGCCATAAAAGTACACAGAGCATGTTGGAATGAAATGATTTCAATTTTGTTTTGACAGACTTGTATTTTTGTGTTATGAATCTAACATAATCTGAATTTTTTCCCACAACAGCAAATTTGCCAGATCTACTTTTTACATTCATCATTCACTCACCATAGATTATCAGTATGCTGCCAAAGCATGTATATTTATCTGCTTCCATCAAGGGTAATTGGTGTTTCATTGTCTAAGTTTCTCTAACTTCTATCTTTTTTATCGTGATATGAGTCCCAATTTGGCTGATTGATAATTCAAAGCATCATTTTTTTTGTTTAAACGGTGTTGTTTGCGAGTCAAATCTCTTCAGTGAGGTCCAGTTCTCCAAAGCATTCTATATTGCCTGTCCACTTTATTCCTGTTTTTGACTCATGGGTCATCTTCATAACATATCAATAGCAATGCAGAAAAAGATTGGAGAGAGTTTGTAGTATCAGCACAACAGCAAACATCTGATGTAATGCAGTTTGCAACTGATCACTGTGATCTAAATCTTTCATAATTCTTTGTGGTTGACACTGTCAAACGCTGACATCAAAACGTCTAATGCAATTCAGAAATCTGTCTTGGTGTTGTGTGTTTACGTGGGTATTCGTATCGATCTGCGTATGCTGTCTCTGAGTGCATTCCAACGCTCATGTCTTTGTCGGGTTCACCCAACCCTATCTGGTTTTACTACATTAAATCAGTCGTTGCTTGTCTCTCGAACAAAGAAGTTGTGTTGTTGCCTTTCTCCCTTTCTCTATGTGCATGCTAGCTCGTATGGGAGAGTGAACTGTTTTATTTTATTAGTTGTTACCAACAGCAAGTTATAACACAAACAATAAGACAAAGTAAGACCTTTCTGTCAAAAGTTTGAACTGGACTCCATTATTTTGTATTTCAGAAAAAGATTGCAAGTCAGAAAGCCTTCCTCAAATCAAAAATCAAAGAAATACTCTCCTTGGATGATGTGAGGTACTGTGAGTTTGATGACTATGAAGTCTTGCTTTCGACCTGTGAAGAAGAGAAATTTCTTCTCAGCAGGTGAGTACAGGAAAACAAAATGGTATTTTCAGACAAGGCAATATTCCGAGGCTGAGATCGCAGACAATTGGCTTTTGTTATTTAGATCCACACATAGACATACTAGTGTGTTGCTTCACACTGGTCATAAAAATTTGATCAGATCTTTTGATCACTATTAGTGATAATTATTGATTGATGCAATCACTGTGAAAGGATTTTTTTGTTTTGGTATGTGATTTACTTACATGTTTGATTAGGGTATTGTTCTGCTTCGTACCATACTTGTCACATTCTTCTGGATTTTTTCATCAGAGATATCGAAAACAATTTTACTGAGAATGTTTGCCTGTCACAAATTGGACTCCACTGTTGTGTTTGCTTACCTCTAGATTTAAATCTTGAAATTTGAAAATTGAATACAGTGGGACCTCTGTTAATAAGACCCCAGGAAATCTGGAAACCTAGGAAAACAGGACAAAAGTCCAGGGAACAGAACTTTTTTCTATGTCATTTATATCCCTAATTGGTACAACAGCCCAGCAAAGAGGGACAATTTTGTCGAGGATTTTCGTAATTTCAAAGAAATCTCAAGTACGATTTTTCACATTTCCACCACAATGTCTCATGTTACACATGAATAAGATGGTCTGTTATTATGAGACAACTAAAAAAACAAAGAAAATTCTCCTGACACTGACAAATCAAGAAGGTGCTACCACTTAGACTAAGTTAACTGACCCCTTTCAATGAATCACAATCAGCTTGTTTCATGAAGCAGTGAAACAAACGAAGAAAATGAGTCCCGCAAAGATGTCATCTAGTGGATAAGAAAGAAAGCTGCGTCATGAAGTCTATGGCTGCCGATGTCTGTGATTGATAGGCCTGTTTCAGCCAGTCCGCCACCAGCATTTTTATGACCAACATTCACAAGGGTGTAAAGTCAGCCATGTGTTCCTTGTCAGTGGTCAAAATGAATGTAAGGAGCAGGGTTATTCAACCTCAACAGATCAAGTAAAGATGGGACTGCATTGGATCGCATGCAATGATATTGGTCTGAGCTTCCCGTTGGGGAAATTGGGATAATTTTTCAATCTCCCAAGTGTATCCCAATAACAGAGGACATACTGTATAAGAATACTTTGTGAAGAGTTTTGAAGAAAATTCTGTCACATATTGACTGTTAAACCTTTATTAGTGTAAATGTAATATTATTATGAATTGAGGTTGTGAAAATGTCTACTGTTGTTGTCTTCAGTGAAAACAGAATGCGCTTGGACCATCAGATTGTTAACTGTCTTATCAGACATTGTGATGACTACCTGCAAAGAGAAGATATATTAAAAAACATTGAGGATTGCATCCTTCAAGAGGTGAGTTGAGCATAGAGTGAATTAATAGTCTTTTCAAAAAGCTTCTCCTATTGGTGACCTAACTTGTCTGACAGACAACATGTCAATAAAACAATAAAATTTGTTTTTATTATTATGTGACTTACAACTTTGCACTTATGGGGTCGACAGATCTTGCAGTTTCAGTTTCTCTCATGATTTTTCTCGTTAATGCTCGCCATTGGATTCTGTTGCTGGTCACAGTTCTTAAGTCCTCCAGATCTTGCAGAGAGGATAATTTGTACCCATTGATGTTTTTGAGATTTTTGGCAAATGGGACATGAAGGGTTGCGATGAGTTTCTCTCTGTATTTTTCAGTGTTTGTCGTTGGGAAATAAGAATTCATAGCTTTATTCTCAGGTATTACAAGATATGAAACTTTGCAAAAAGACCTGGAAACCCTTCAAGAGTAGGAGAGTAAATGGAAGATTTAATTCATGCAAAGAAATGCCAGATTATTAAAATCACTAAAAAGCATAAACCAACAAAATAGAAATACAATATGAGATACTGACTGAAACTTAAAGTTCAAAATACGTAAGTGTAACCATAGGCAGTAAGCTTAAGTGGACAGATCAAAATAATGCAGTGTGCAAAATGGCTAGCTCCACACTAGCATTAATGAAATCTAACCAGCTGCCCCTAAACAATCAAAGCAAAATATGTAAATGCATTTGTCGAGCATTTGTCCATTTTAGATCGTGGATGCTGTGTCTGGGATCCCCCCACCAACAAACAAAAAGAGAATGTAGAAAAAATACAAAAGAATATGGCATACTTCCTTACTACACTCTAGGTGGTACATCTACAATTAGGCATAAATTAGGTTGGATCCCTCTAGAATAACACAGGGCTAGGATTTAGGCTACAATTCTCTGTAAGGGCATAAATAATCTAATTGACATACCAATTTTGATAAGTGCCATATCAGCAACTACACTAAACTAAACAAAATACAAAACTATATGTACCACATTCAAACCTAGATTCCCACATAAATTCCTTCTTCCTCACCCCACTTAGACTGTGGAACACAATCCCTGATTCTGTCAGATACAGTCTAGACATGGACTCCTTCAAACAGTCCATCTGGCACATTACCCTAAGGTCAGAGTATTAGACATCAATTTTTTTTTTTTTTTTTTTTTTTTTTCTCATTCGCTTCAACAGTTTTACTTGGTCAGTTGCATTATCTAAAGAAGATTTCTTCTCATAATGTGTCAGAAAATTTTCCACCTTGCATCGAGGATTTGGATTGAAATTGGCCTGTTTCAGTTCAACATGTCTCAATCTTATGTTATAAATACATTTGTTATCATAATATTCTCCTCTGAAAATTGTTATTCCCTTAAACAGATTCTGCTTAATAGGGACCTTGATAGGGCATATATATATATATAATTATAAGTTGTAGGGCAATATTACACAAATCCGATCTCTTCTCTTTGGTGTCTCTTGCATAATATCATGACACAGATGGTACAGTATAAAACGGGGAAAGTATTATTCGTAAGATGACTATTATGATGATTAAGATATTTGTTATTTTTAATTAATCTTTTTTTTTATATTATTGCTTCTTGTCCTTTTTCTTGGGATGAGGGCAGTTGTCAGTGATTTTCTTTCCTTTATGTGTATGTGTATGTTATTTGCAATATTAATGTTTCTTTGCCATACTTCCTTTTATCAGATCAAAGAGCATCTCGGCTTTTTTGAGAATCAAGCAAATCAGATCAAAATTGATATGCAAGGAGGAGACAGCAGAAGACCTGGGTCTTTGGCAGGTTTGGCAGGCTCTATGAGCAGGTTTTCCTTGGATGGTTCACAAAACTCAAAGTTTTCACTGTCTTCTGATAGTGATGCCTATGAAGAAGCAAACATTCCTGACCCTGTCATCTTAAATGAAGCTGTGAGTGCTTTCTTACAGAGCAGAAAATCTGGACGCAGAAGGAAACCATTATTTAGGGGTGGACCAAAATCTGGTATAGAAGATTTATTAGGTGAGGCATTTTTTCTTCTTCTCATTCTTTCCTCCACTCCCATGTTTATATTTTCACTCACATAGCTGGATCTTTCTTAAATTTTTCTGCATCTGCCAATAAGAATTTAAGGCAATTCTTGCATTACTTATCACCATGTGATTCAAAGCACAAAGAATCTCATTCAATACCCATTCAGAAAGTCAACAATGATTTAAAGATAATTGAATCCCGTGACAAAATTACATCCACCCTCATCACATTACCTAAAAGGCCTGAAATCAATGACTGTGAATATCACTGAACAATCAGCCTCATGAGCCATACACTGGAATTTTTGCTCCAAACTATTTTGATCTAGACCTCAAATATGCAATTTGGACTTGCTGCGAATAGAAGAACAATTAAAGCCATTCTCACCATGACATTGATAATAGAAAGCTGTATGTGGAAAGAGAAGAAAACAGATGATGAAATACTGGAAGAAGTAGGAGTAGGAAGATCATTGCTAAAAACAATCAGACAAAGACAATTGAAGTGTTTAGGTTCATATAAATCAACTTAAGAGGCTTGAACATCTAGCCTGACTGAAAAAATTGAGGAGGCAAGAAGTAGGGGCATGCAAACTGTGACGTATTTGGAGAGCTTAGCTCAAACAAAATGCAGAAAAATTAATAGCATGAACTTCCTGAGATGGTCTGAACAGAGAAGTGAATGGCATGTCATGGTCGGCAATGTGTGTCTCAGACCTGGTACTTGATGTTGATTGAAATGCATAAAGACCTCTACCTCTGCTTCATGCATCATTAAAATTTATTCCAAGCCTTTGACATAATAAGACATGAGGAGCTTTTCAAAATGTTTGACCAATTTGACATTGATGGTGAAGACCTCAGAATCTTAAGTAACCTCTACTGGAATCAAATGGCCACAGTGAGAGTAGACTAAGAATAAAGCCAGGAAGAGTCAATCAGAAGAAGAGTAAGACAAGGATGTGTATTATCCCCGATTCTGATCAATTTTTATAGATTATATTAAGTAATATTGAGAATCATGAAGATTTAAGTGTGGGTCGGCATAACATCAATCATTTGAGATTCATGGACAATACGGTTTTAATTACAGACTCAGAAGCCACATTTCAGAAACTACTAGATGTGTTGACAAAAGAAAGCACAATAAAACGCTTGAAACGAAACATTTCAAAAACAGAGACCATGACCATATCCCAAAAGACATAGGCCCCACCATGCAATCTACAAAGCAACAGCAAATAGATCAAACAAATACCTTTGCTATAAGATTACATCAGGATCCAGAAACAACTAGTTTCAGCCAAAGTTATGTTGAAAATGCTTATGCCAGTCATGACAAACAGAAATATTAATTTGGACAACAAATTCGTAATGATGATGGCTTACTTAGGATCACACTTTCTATATGTATGCAAGTGCTTGATGATCATCAACAATTAAAAAAGAGATTGAGAGCAACAGAAATGTAGTTCACAGGAAGGATGTTGAAAATATGGACAGAAAGAAGTCAAACCAAGAAGTGCTGGAAATGGCAAATCTTGAAAGATCCCTCATGAAAACAATACGAGACAACAGATGACATTTATAGGCCTTGTTTAAAGGATGGGCGGGACTGAACGAAGAAGTATGATGGAGAGAGTAAAGGTAAGAGAGACTGAGGATGCCAGTTGTAGACAGCCTTAACACCTGTGCCTGAAACTCAAGAGTAACCAATGCGAGGTAATGAGAGCCAGCAACATGAACAAAGACAGATTAAAAATCACAGAAAATGAAATTGAAGAAGTAGAGAACTTTACATATCTTGGCGCAAATGTCACCAAAGATGGTGGAAGCACAGCTGACATTAGGAGGAGAATAGCCCTAGCCAGCGCACAGATGCAGCAGCTTTCAAATGTATGGAAGGCCAGTAATGTTAACAAGAATACCAAAGGCTCCCTGTTCAGAAGCCTTGTCTTGTCAGTGCTCTTCTATGGGTGTAAGACCTGGAAACTAACCAAAAGTGAGGAAAAAAGACTCAACATCTTCCAAAACAAATGCCTAAGAAAGATATTCAAAATTAGATGGCAACAACATGTATCCAACAGTAAAATACTAGAGATGGCAAGGGCAGAAAATATAAGTCAGGAAATCAGGAAAAGAAGATGGAAGTGGATAGGTTACGTACTAAGAAGGGATAGGGCTGATGATTGTGTTCTGGCATTAGGTTGCACACCAGAAGGCAAGAGAAAACATGGTAGACCAAAGACCACATGGAGAAGAATGGTGAGGTTGAGAGCAAAGCAGCTGGGTGGAAGACCTGAGCATCAGTATGATATGCAGCTGCTGAACAAAACAGATGGCGGAATGATGTCCAAGCCTTATGTGCCTTACGGCACAGAGAGAGTTAAGGTTAAGGTAAGGTAGCACCTGTACAACCAATGACGCAGTGACCCACATTTAATTCATAAAGGCCTTGTATGAAAGATTGGAGTGGAGAGCCATAACCATCAATGCCTTTTTCAGACAAGACTCTTGATGATGCTGATGATGATGATGATGAACTATCTTTCTTTTGAGAAATTAGGCCTACAACGGGCACAGCAACTACATCAACAACTATGACAATAACAATAAAGGATAAAAGATTGGATTGAAGAAAATTAAACTTAGCAAATCTCTAAACTTTCATTACGGTATAAATTCTAGCACTGTTATGTACTGTCCTGATAAGGCTTGAGGTACATTAAATGTTTACCACTAGTAACTGAAATCTTTTTCAAGCCATACACAGTAAGAAGACCAATTAGAATGTTAACAAACATGATAAAGAGAAGACTTCCCTTGAGATTGCGGGATTCCTGCCTTTTCACAGTCAAATGGTCAAATGAGAATAGCATGCTTCCTTTTCTACCATCATCAATTGAGCTGCTTTAAGATGTCGTTGATTTGTGTGTTTTTGTTACTGTACTGAAATCTTTATTCGTATCAGATTTATTGTTGAGATAATTTTGCTGTAATTCAGACTTGATTCTGATTTTGACTGTAGAAATTAATTGTTATTTGTGCTAAAGAAAACAGACAAAGCAAGGTGCTGTTTTGCCAATAAAACTTATATTGAATATGAAGCTTGAAATTGAATCTCTCTGACTTTCACTCAAATCTGATTTTGTTTTCAATTCCAAGGATTCTCTGCTTTACATTGTTGAGGTTGATTATTATCTTTTCCAAGACATTAAATCTACGTGGCCATATCTACTGAAGTCAGTGGATGTTATTGTTTACTCAATAAAAATTTGTTCATTTAATGGTTTATTATGTTCACAAATGTAATGGCAAACCGTTAAGCTTATTTTTCTGTAGTCTAGTAAAGGCAATGTGTATAACAGACTGAGACTGCTCACTGGAGAAGCGTTTTGGAAAATTAGAGATTAAAAGAGAAACATATTGGTTCACATTGCCACCTTAGGAAGCTAACCTATTTTTGACATTTGAAAAGATATCCTTCTTTTAAGAAAGGCATGTCTTGAAGTCCAAGCTTGAGGCAAAGAGGAGCAGGGGAAAGTCAGCCAGATGGTGGACAGATAATGTCATTGATAAAGCAGTGTAATAGATGCAGGTGAAAGTGCACTGAATAGAACAGATTTCCCGCACATAGGAGAAGGGGGATATCTTGAATAGTGGTCATGCCAAGACGATGATAAAGGCTATTCTTTTCACATTATTTAATCGTGATATTGTGTAGGTCAATATTGAAAGGTTTTCATTAATTTTCTCCTTTTACTTTAAAAAATGGCCAGATAAACTAAGAGGTGGAGGGAGCTCTTACTATGATCCAAAATGTTACCTGAATAAACGTATTGGGAAGTTGGCTGCTGCCATATGTGCAGATGAGGGCATGGTTGATGGCTTTGTGTCCAGATATTTACAATTTTCAGAACGTAAGTTTTTGCTTTTTATTATTATTTTTGTTTGTTTTTTTATTTCATTTTAGTTTACCATACAAATTTTGCTGTAACGATTTCCTATAAATGCCATAACTTCATTATCTATTAAGCTGGAGATGAGAAATTTGCCATGGACTGCACAATCCCACAGTTTTTATCTTATCGATCAGCATATGTACGTATTTGAATATCGTCAGAAAATCTCTCAGATCAATTAAAGTTAAAAGCATTGAGTCAAGACCATCTGACTTATCAAGATATTAGCGTTGTTTTCTAAGATTAATTATTTATTAGGATCCAAATATATTATATTTTGTATGGATATATTTTACTGAAGAAAGGAATCTATGGGTGTAAATTTCTTTTTGATTTCAAATTTGTTTAGAGGAATTCTGTGGGTTTTTAGCTTCTTTTTCTGTTTACTTGTTGCCTTTTTAAAGAAGAAATTCAATATCAACGGGTTTCTTTTTTTTTAAGTTAAACCAAGTACATTCTGAGGTTCTACTGTATAGATGTTCTTTCTTAGGTCCTGTTGCATCACTTAACTTATTAAGTCCAATTTATTTATGTGAAATCTTAAATCCAACTATTTGTATGTGGATCCTGAGTTCCCACTGTCTTTACGTTGTAACATAATCTCTCAAGTACCTTGATGTTTATGGGCATCGTCAGGTTCCACGTTGGGTGCTCATTCAAGTACCACTGTATTTAAGTGTCCCTTCAAGTCTCACTGCATTCACGGGCTCTGTCAAGTCCCACTGTATTTATGGGCACTATCAAGTCCCAGTGTATTTATGGGTGCTATCAAGTTCTACTGTATTCATGGACACCGTCAAGTCCCACCGTATTTATGTGATTTGTAGGTCCCACTGTATGTTTTTGTTCATTTGCCTGTTTGTTTGTTGGTGTTTTTTGTTGTTTTGTTTTGTTTGTATTATTCGTTGATCCCACAATTTTCATGTCCATTCCCATATCTCAGGGCCTGTATTGATTACCATAAAAATTGTCAAGCAGTTGAGCAATCATTGGTATAGCTAATTCCATAGGTTTTGTCACTAGACACTCTGTGTGCCTTTATGATGAGATTTTTTTTTCTTTCAGTTAAATGGCTAAATCAGACAATTGGTCACTTTCTTTATAGTTACTCATAGTATGTGGCGATTTTTTTCTTATCCATATTGTTTAGCGAGTCATCCATAATCTTTCATATTGTGTCAAAAAGACATAGATGTTGTCAAAGCAAGTACCTGTACAGTACCTATAGGCCTGGAAAATTTAAAGTCTAATTAACAAAATCAATGTACAATTCCCCAAAGAAATGACATGTCCTTGAAAGTGATTAAGATCTTAATAATTGACAAGGACCTTTACCATGAGAAGAAATTACATGTCATGCTAAAATGTTTGAGCTTCAAAGAACCCATCATGGGAAGATGTTTGGCTGCATAAAGTAAAGACAACAATAATCCTAACAATACAATAAAATATTAAATGAGTGCCTTAAATGTTATGTGATCAATTGATTGAGAAAAATAGGTCATTGTCTCAATTTAAATGGGGCTTTATATTCATTGAACACTATTTTGAGAAGGCAGGCTTTTAAGTTTTCATGTAAGCCTTCTAAGCATTATTCAAAGTCAAGGGTTGTCAGCGATTTCCTTATTCTCATTGACATTGATTCGCAAAGACTGGAGGAGAAGGAGGTCCCGTTGTAAAGTTTTGGCAGTTAACGCTAGTTCTTTTCAAAGCAAAAAATAACAAGAATAAGCTTGCAGTGATGGAGATGATTTAATGCAAATTCATTGAACAATGTAAACAAATGTTGTTTACTGTCATAGTTGTTTTTTATTTCACAGGTTGTATTGCACATGCAATAAAGTGCATTCCCCGATTTATTGCCGTTAACAATGAACTGATGAGTACGATCCGTCAACATCGAGAAGTATTCCTAAAAGAAAAGCAATTCATGAAGGAGGTAATGGAGAAACTTGAACCCCTCCGTGCAGAGCTGCAAGGTCAGATAATATATTATTCTTTTATCAAGAAACTGTATAGATTTGTCATTCATATTATCAATGTCATTGTTACCATCACTCTTGCAATCATTACTGTTTACATTAGTAATATCATAGGCAGAATCAGTGTTTCTGGTACATCTGTGTTTACTTTGGACATTGGAAGCTCAGTATCATATCACCCTAACCTTTGGCCTTGCTAAGGAGAGCAGGTTGGCAGATGAAAAGGAGGTTGCTCCTTGTCCCAATGGATGAGGATCTATGGGAGCAGAAACAATGGTAGTTAGTTCAGTGGTTAGATAAATTCTGCACATGATAAAGCATGATTTGCTATGACCACAGTCTGGTCCTTAACCCCGAGTTGTCTTTCAGTAAGACACTCTAAATCACTTACCTATTTTGACCCATTTGTGAATGAGTTCAATGCAAATATTTGCTACATGCGTTTCCTGGGAATAACATGGAGAGTTTGTAGAGCAAACAAGCATGTCCTGAACCAAATTACATATTCTTGTGGGACACAAGATCCGCTGCTGTCCGTGATTTGATGCAGACGACTAGCCTGGTATGGACATGTACCATGGCACAACATTCTCCCCAAGATGGTGCTCCAGGGGACACTACAAGGAGGCAGAAAAAGGGGCAGAAGGGTGAAGTGCTGGCTTGATAATATAAAGGACTGGACCAGACTCAATAGTCCAACTCAGACAAGCTGAAATCTTTGCTGGCTGGAGAACGTTGACTGGACAACCATCCTTCATGTCTCTTCTACAACCACCCTCGGTTAGGAGAATGATGTGATGTGAGGTTAGAGCTATGCAAAAGGGACAAAATTATCTTGTCAGATTGCCAGTAGGATGTGCTTATCATGAACTTCAGAAAGTATCAAGAGTGCAATTGCTAGGCAGAGAGATGAACCATTTAAAGTAAACGTAGAGCCTGCATTTGTATGGGGATACAGACTATAAATTTCTTATCTTTTATCCTTTAATATTTTAGTTTAATCTTTATATAGTATATTGTCAAGATGTGTCTTTGTAATGGCTGACTTCTGAATAAGTAGTTTCAAAAACTAAACAAAAGAATGATGGAGGCAAGTGGAGGCAACCAACGATTTCATCGACTTTTTGATTGTAAGAGACATCTTAAGCTGGTGTTTTTCACGTGAACATTTCATTTAGACAAAAACGTTAAAAAGAGGTGCATAGGTCTAAAGAGGGAATCTTATTAACGATAAGAAAATAAATTAGATGTTGCAGGTTTTCTATGATTAACTGTTTTAACTAAAAATGCAAATTCCTTTTGCATCTCCCTTCTTCCTTTTCCCTTATGTTAGTGTTTGGCAGCTTGGTTGTGGGGTCAAGGTATTTGACTTGCATCAAGACTTTCTGAGTTTGAAATTGGGCTGCGCTGTTGCGCTGTTAAGTCTTTGAGAAAGGCTATTTACATACATTTTCTCACCCCACTCAGGCAATTTTGAGTACCCGACATAGACAGAGGAGGATATTGTCGGCATACCAGGGCAATTGTGCCTTTAGCTTTAAAGTGGCTGCTTCTCTGTATACTCCGCATGGAGTTGAGAAGGTATTTGGTTGGAAAAGGTTGTCAGGGATTACTTGTACAGCGCTTTGA
>JAOWAY010458776.1:0-13053 GCA_028565895.1 Goniobranchus geometricus | reverse complement strand
GATAGCACCCCAAATCGGCACAGACATTGATTACTAAGTTCTGCATACCCCCCTCCCCCCATCAACACATCATATTAGACAGCAAACCAGCCACACTTGTAAGTGTAGTAGTATTATCCCCTGACACCGCAGGGTCAGTCCTGCTCCACACATTTATATTTAGTATAGCAACTTCTACTCCAGGTGTCAATAAACATGCAGAATTAGAGAAACAAATCATATAAAAGAGAAATCATTTGGTGCTGCTAAAGGATGTCATTGTCAAAGGTTGTAAATGGCAGATATAAGGCTCAGATATTTCTTCACGAAAACAGAAACCAAGAAAAAGTAACAAAAAAAAAAGGTTTTAAAAAAGTAAATAGAGAGAATTTAATAGCATAAATGAAATAACATACTGATTAAAATTAGACAGTTTAGGCTCAGAGATAATACTAAATCTGATTGAAACTAACAGAAATATAGAGGCAACATCAACACACCCACAAAAAAGATTGTCCGGATTGCTGTACAATCCTTAGCAGCGCCATCATAAACATGGCCCCCTAATTTACACGTATTTGTCTCACTTTTGCTGACTGGGGCACCTTATTACCTTAGAAATGGATGACATATCGTCTGTTTAAAGGAATTTGGGGTTGACAGATTCCGGTCGTTTTTAAACATCTAAATATACCACTACCTGTTCTTACCATAGAATAAAAAAGGTGGAAAAAGCCTCTTACCAGGACTTGTGGTGATTTCAGATCGTGGATTTTAAAGTAAATATTTAGCCTGATGATGACTGTTGCCGGTCAATGATAGATGGAAGTATGGATAACACATGTACAAGCTTTGTCTTGCTTTAAATTGATTCAATGTCACAGAAAATAGCGTCATATCGCATCAGTCGCGTGAGAGTGGACGGATTCGCGAGGCGACCGGTTTGACGATGATGTACTCTAGTACAATATTGCCACAGCAATAATTAAGCACAATCATTTTTCTTCTGCCAGTTCCTTCCAGTCCAATTTGTTGCCAGAATTTGTTTCATTGGAGAGAGATTGTAAGCTAAAGATGGATGTGGTCAGTAACATCAATATTTTTAAGCAGTGAATATCTTTTTGTCTGGCGACTGGTGTTTTTGTAAACAGCCAAGATTTAAAAAAAAAATCCTTTGTCACCACATGACATTTCAGTAACCTTACCATATTTGGTTGACCCTCAAGCTTGTCCCATTCTCCTAGCATTATTTCCTATAAACTACAAGGGGGTGGTCGAATGTGTTTTTGCAGCTTTAACACAAATTTGACCATTTCATTATTATTGCCATAATTATTAATTTTTGGGAGCAAAACGTATGTGTGATTCATATGAATTATGTACAAAATAGTTTAACTTTAATGCCAGAATATTCTGATATTGTTGCTTAGTAGAATGTATTTGATGGAGATAAAAAGAGTTCACACTTTTTTCTTTGAAATTGTGAGGTCGATTTGATGATTATTTATAAAAAATGATAGGTCATTATAAAATAGGATGGAACTTTCTTCTTTGAGCAGTTTCATTAATGACAATACATGAAGCTCAAACTGTACTTAAACAACTTGTCATTTAGAATAGTGATATTTAAAAGCGTTTAATAGTCAGCCAATGTGCTCATTTCAATGTCTAAATATCATGTGTTAGGAAAATGTGAAGCTCTGTCCAGATAAATGAGAAGTCCCCGTCTTCCTGCCTTTTCAGATGCACCCCTTTTTTCTACTATTTTCAATTATCCAAATATCCGTGTTGGCTTAAATTTAAACAAAAAAGTACAGTTTACACTTCTTGTATCACCATCGCTTCTTTTACTTTCCCCTTATATCAACATCATTTATAAGGTCCAGTTTTTCCCCCCTATTTACCACTGCTGAATTTATTCCTCTTTATGTATGCCCGTTTCACTCTTAAATGTTGTTTATCTACATCTGTTAATTAAATAGCTAAGTTAAATAGACTCAAAGTTACTGCCCACAAAGAGAAAATACCTCTCTTTCCCCCCCTATCCCAATAATGCATATTAATACAGTATAATTAATGCTTCATCGTCAGGCTGAAGTTGTTACTAGGAAATTAAGACCAACAGATTTCACTGCAGTGTGTAATGGATTGCATGTTGCAAGCGTTGACGTGACATTGCCCTCTGGCCTGTTAGCAGACCCTTTAAAAAAATTCTCATTCTCAATACCAGGTATGTCTTTTTTATATCAACTTTCTCTTACATCGACATAATTTGCTTGATCCTTCGATATATCATGTGTGCACTGTATAATAAACCACCCTCCTTGGCCGAATCTGCCTTGTAATTTATCTTTCCCAATACTTTTAAAATGGATTTTCTGATGATTCAAGTCCAGGATTTGATCCCTTCTCATGATGGCCAGCATTCAGTTAGACTGTGTGTAATGTCAGCACCATACCTAATATAGCAATGGAAAGATATTACATTAGAATTCGGCATATGAATTTGAATTCGAGATTGTCTTAAAATTTGTTCAGACAATGATGTGCTGATTTTTTCTGGGCTTCAAGTCGTGACTCGCAATGTCATGATTACCACACTATAATGGTCAAGGCTGACCTGTATCATTTGGAAGCCTGCCAACTGATTGATGAAAATCGTGTGCTCAGGAGTCAGGCTTTGCCTCTCTACAGATTGTCAGAGCAGGTATACAGTGAAAAATATAGCCTGTGACTGAAGTGTTTTAGGTTGTTTTTTTAAATTCAGTACATATATGTTAGCACTCAATAAGTTGTTCTGATCTTCTAGTTTGATGTGAATGTGTAAGTTAGATGATTCCAATGTTTAGCACTGACTGAAGTCCGAGAATTGTTTGTCTGGAGATGCTTCTTAGTAGAAAAAAATTGGACGCATCTGGTAGCCATTTTTGTCAGGTGCGAAGGATGGCTGTTTCTCACAAGCTGAACTGTATTGGTATTAATGACAAAGCAATTTCCATGTAACATCCTCATGCTCGACATCTACATCTGCCCATCATCCTCATTTCCACATGATACAGAATTTTTTCTCTTTCAAAATTACCCTCGTCACATCCAAATTATCCACATGCCTTTGTCTAACTTCAGTATTTTAAGAATTATATTTTTTCCCTGACCAATAAAAAAAACAAAATAAAGAACCAAGTGCAGGTAGCTCGTTTCAGACTTGTTGAGAAAGTGGAATGCAGTATATGCCGACCTTATCATGTATAATGAAAGAAAACAGAGGCGGTCTCACACCTCAAACCATTCCTACAGACAACAGATAAGGGATGACTCCTGTCATGACCCCTGCCTATTGATAAGTTAGCTTGTTTCAGACATGCCGAATAAGGAGAATGCGTAATACCAACTACCTGATCACTGATAAATTAGCCTATAAGTTTACAAGCGCTGGCCAGTTTGAAACGATGGCACCACCTCGTTGTCTAACCAAAAGAAAGCATTCGTCACTGTCATATACTTCAAACCATTGATGCGAGAACTTATAGACAACAGGTAAGCTATGGCATCCATTTGCCCAACCACTGCATATTTAATGGAACAATGTAGCATGCTCATTTCAATGCATATCAGTTATAACAAAATTTTATTGACTTGCACATTGATTGATGGGTAAGTCAAACAACCCTTAATCTGCTCACGGCTCAATGACATTGGCCACATCTTTTCTGTAGAATTGTGCATTCTGTAATGGCTACCTACAAAGTTGGAGCTAAATGAGCATTATTTCATTGACAATTGTGTTTGTGTTCGAAGTGCTTCATTTCTCATTAACTGCCCTTTGCTCCCTTACCCCCTGCCTTACAACCACATCCGGCTAAGATCCACATTCCCAAGTCTTATGAGGATGTTGATGCTAGACGGAGACCTCTGTGTTACCGTACCACAGTGCAGCCCACTTACAATGACATCAGATACAATGACATGAAATTCTTATTTTAAAGACAGCACTTCCAAGTCCCTTTTTTGTCCTTATATATATATCATTAGTAATGATATCACAAATAAAGCGACATGAAATTTGACAATTTCGCCTACAGCAACGTTGCTGAAAGCGGGTTGGACGTCATTACTTTAATGGATCAGTGTATTCAAAGTTGTCAGTCAACAGACCATCTGGAGACAGTTGTTGGCTGTTTTTTTCCCCACATAATAAAAGATTATTCATTGACTATTAAACCATAAAACAGAGTTCTGTCGTTATTTACTGAGCATGCACATACCTGGCTAGAGTCTCCCTATGTTCATGTTTTCATCATTATATTATTATGCACATGTACCAGGATTATTTTTTAAAAATTATATAAAATATTTGATTTCTCAAACCACTGCAATTCCAGAGTCTGAGCAGGCCTGACTGCAGTGTCATTATTGTGAGAAGACAAGAGTGCCATCGAGAAGGCCTACCCAAACTGGGAACGGAACAGCCACCCAAACTGGGATTGGAACAGCCACCCAAACTGAGAATGGAACAGCCACCTTAACTAGGAATGGAACAGCTATTCAAACTTGGAAAGGAACGGAGGACTCCCCATTGAAAGTCAGACCAGACTCTTGGCAACTGCATTTATCTTCAACTGACCTGAGAAAGGAATGCCAGGCCTAAAAGTTACAGTGGGGTATCTGCAATGTATATTTTTTATTTATCCAGTATTTTTCTTTGTAAAATCATCAATTTGGCAAAAGGCCTTGTTGTGAAAGTCAGTGAAGGGACTTGTTCATAGTCCTTTGGGAAATCTTTATTTAACTGATAGGTTACCGAAACATGGATTGCACCTCTGAATGGTCACCATTTTCTTCAGCAACAGTGACACTTTCCGATAAGTGTGCTGATAAAATGTTATGTACTAAAGATTTATATGCACACATTCACAGCTATCGCTCTTTTTTGGACATTGAGATAGTTTCTTTGAAGAGTCCAGTAGCAATTAAAGGGTCATGGTTGGCCATTACAAAATTGGAGGTACATCTGAAAAATTTATTCACTGATGACTCAGAGAAAGCATCCTCCACCGGCAGTGATCTGAACTTTCATTTAATGTTTGCTGATTTTAAAGCGAGTTTGAAATTGAAAAAAGGACAGTGTGTTTGCACGGAAGGGCAGCGTCAAATTTGCACCTCTGATATTTCAGACACTGATCTACAAACCGAAGCCAACACTCTCATTAAAAGCAGTGACACAGCCATACACAAGGAGGGTCAAGGTAAAGAGTGGCAGCAAACGCCAGAACCAAATTCAAACAATCAACTCATCAGCGGCAAGCATCAGTCGTGCCATCAAAAACCTTGTCACACAAATTTATCTGAAATATCAATTCCCAAGCCTGTAGTTATATGCCAGTCTTCTGACTTTCTTGATGATGAGCTTCTGAATTACAATACATTTCTGAAAGGAAAACCCAATTTTAAAGAAGTACAGAAAATTTTCAATGCAATTTTTACCACAGAAACTATACAGAAATTCAAGATGGGGACGTCACGAGATGAGGAGTGTAATGTTATTTTCAAAGCTGTTGACAAAGCTGATAAAAATCAAGGATCTGCAATGAATACTGATTCAAAGTGTGTGAAAGGCAGCACAGAAAAGAGTGTTCCTAAGCCTTCTACTAGGAAAGGAGCAAGTACTAATATGAAAGAGAAAAGGGATACAGACGTAGCAGAAGTGAGCTCATTAAGAAAGACAGGATCACCAGTGAAGAAAAGAAAAACAAAGGAATCGAGTATTAATGTACCAAATGATGATGAGAAGGAGTTTCATTACCTTGAAGAAATATCTGAAGACGTTATTGCAAACGAAATGGTGCTGGACAATTCTAGTCAAAGTATTTCTGTTCACAATGGACATCTCCAATCTCACAATGAAGATGAAAGTTTTAAACAAACTAAAGAGCAAATAAATGAAAGTCATTCATGTGATGAATGCAATTTTGTTACATCAAAAAAACCATACTTAAGAATGCATAAGAAGCGAATCCATTCTTTAAAAAATTTTAAATGCTTGTATTGCCCAAGAGAATTTGCCATTGAAAAAGACTTTCGAAAGCATTTAAAGTGTCATAATGATGCCATAATGTGCTGTGATGTATGTGGAAAGTTGTACAAAGATCAACGACAATTAAAAGCCCATAAGAACACACATTCCGTAGATTATGTCAAACCCAAGTTCCCATGCAAATTTTGCAATAAAAGTTTTACTGACAAGTATGTTCTTGCTTATCACATCAAAAGAGACCATTTAGGGATGAAAAAGTCCTATGCCTGCCCAACTTGTGGCAAGACCTTCACACAGAAAGGTTCATGTTCACAACATCAGAAGAATGTACATTTGGGAATCAAACCCTATTTGTGTGAGATTTGTAAAAAAAGCTTTGCTTATTTAAAGTCTTTAAAAGAGCATAAATCCATGCATAATGAGAAAAAGCTTTTTAAGTGTCTTACATGTGGTAAGTGTTTTCAGCAAATGACTGGCCTGTGTGCACATAGAAAGATTCACAGATCATCAAAAGATTATGTCTGTTCTTCATGTGGTCGAGGATTCAGCCAGAAACATGCTCTCATACGTCATGAAAGAATTCATGTGGGTGAAAAGCCCTTTGAGTGTACTCTGTGTTCCAGATTATTCAGTGATGATTCAGTGTTGCGACGGCACATGATATCAATTCATAAGAAGAATGCAACGAATTGGAGAGCAGACACTGTCAAACATACACAAAAACATCTGGATGCATTGGGAAAAAGTTGAAGAATTTACCAAAGTATGTATTGGGTTTTGTTTTTGGTTTTTTTTTGCTATCCTATGTTAATCTTTCTCCTTCAGTTTAAATCATGAAGCCGTACTGAATTAGGGCAAAAAGGTGTAAACTCTACAGGGGCAACCACCCTTATCGACCCAAAGTGTCAAACGTCTCATCTCTCTTTTTTAAATAACCAGTCACACACATGTTGCTAGTCGATTACCTTTTGCCTCATTGATTTATCCTTGTTCTGATTTAAGGTAGGCCTATTGTTCTTTTATGTTTTTTTCCATATAGTATACACTTTGCTAATTTGTGGATCGTTCATAATGTTAGTGATCTTTGTTAAAAACTTCGGGCAATGTGTGTATGTATGTTTATGGAATATTTTGTTTGTAAGTTTGTATATGAGTGTATGTATACAATCATATACCGGTATAAGCCAAGATCAAAAGATGCTACATTTGACACTTTAAAGAGCCTGTCTCAAAAGGTGGATTGTAAAATGGGACAGTTTAAAAATTCAAAATATGAGTTTCGTCATACTTTGGGCATTTTTGAGACCTTAAATATATGTAGTTATATAAATAAATAGGCCAAAGGTAGTTAGCCCTCAATTTATCTGACAAATGTACATTTTCTATGAGACTTCCCGGCTATGTCAACCGTGACATGAACAAAGTGAATGGGGTAAAAAAATTACCATACTTGAATTCCCTGGATTGAAATTTGTGCAGTTTGTAGATTTAGCTGTATCTTTTAACATGAACATAGAGACAGATTGGAATTCACAGAAGAGCAGAATCAGGAACATTTTTGTGTCATCGTCACACTTGACATGAAACAAAGACATATTGTTTTCTTGCAATCAAGAGAATAAAAAATCTGTTGTATAAGTATGATCAATTTATTAAAAAGAGTGGAACACACAATAAAATTCATACTTGAATTCGTAATTGGCTAAAATCAAAAGAAAATTTCAAATTCCATGTCATTCGTGACAAGACAAAGTGTCAATTGTGACTGGACAAAGTAAAATTCATTTTAAAAAATAATATCAAATATAATTATTAATATGTGCCTTCACTGGCTTAAAGGAATGAGGTAAAAAAAAAAACAAACAAAAACCAAACTTGAAATGGTAGTAAATAAGGACAAAGTGAAAATCATTAACATTGAACTGAAGTAAAATTAGAGATAATAACTGTCTCATGCTGATGAGTTGATGGTCCACAACTTACTGTCCTACACCAATGAGTAAATTAATATGTTAATATAACTACAAATTTACTTCACGATAGGCTATACAAATTTCAAAACCCAACTTGACAAGGGCAAACTATGACTGTTACTGTCGGTTCTCAGTAATACTGAACAGGATTCTATTATATTATCAGAATAATTTCTAATCAATGTAACTTACATGAAAAAGTCATTTAGCCGTGAGTCATGACGAACAAAATGAATGAGCCTAGATCTAATTTTCACTTTTAAGACTGACTTCCTCTAAATTGTAGTAAAATAAAAAGTTAGCGGTCGACTTCCATCATACTTGGTGAAATGAGAGTTAAATGAATGTCAGATCCAGTTCCCCCGACTGTGGGCGCATTTGAATGGAAGTTATAAACCATATGCTTTAATCCCAGTAAACTTCGCGGTGATGCCACATAGCATGGCACATCCGTTTGAGTTAATGATTCCCTCAGCCTACAATTTCAGCTATAAAACCTGGTTAAAGGCATTAATGGAACAACATGATTTGTAATAAAAACATCAGAGGATGCATCTGTCTGTGTCGATGTCCAGAGAATTACGAGGCTTTGATTACTGCTTCGAATTCTACGGACAACTGTTCTGTCAAAAAATCATTAATAACAGTCAATATCTTTACTTAAAGTAGATGGGTATACAGATAAAACAGATGCCTGAAAAACATTGGCAGCTGCCAAGATCTGCCACATACCCATGAAAGATGAACGTCGTCTTACATCAAGAGTCTCCTCTTGAAAAACTGTTTCGACATCTAAATCATCTGATATACAGCAGTCTGATTAGTTTACGAAAAAAATTGAGCTCTGTCTCCTCAAGAGCCAAATATTCTTTTGCATGAACAACCAGTTCATGAATGATCAGACAACGGATTTCCATATGATGGTCTTGGTTGCCGAAAACAAGAAAGTTAAAAGACCTTGGCGCACAATTGCCATCTGCTACAGTGGAGACAGGGAAAAGGGAATCCAGACCTTTTGGGACATAGCTCAGTGATGCTGAATCAACACTTCTAACGTCATATAAACATCTTAGATGAATTGTTGGCAAGGGATATAGTGCCAATGAATCACTGACGTTGGTAACAACATTATACAATGCCGTGTAGGTCACACAGGAAGAGAATGGCTCCTGCACTCTTTCAAAGAAAGCTTCTCCTGGGAGAAAAGGGTTTGAGAAAGAATCCTGAGGAGCCTCAACAAAAGCATTATTGAGGTCACTGTTCCAAATTCTGGATAAAGACGATTGATCTAATGATTCAACATCTGCATTGGAGCTTTTGATATTTCATCTTCATTGTCATGATCATCAAAACAAAGATGTTTGGCCATATCCTCATCCGAGATGTCGGTATCATCACTTGATACTAATGGAATGGCATGCTTGATCTTGAAGGTCTCCCACGGCTTGACATAGTCATCATTGAAGCATGTACCCGCATCTCCATCAAGACAAGCAGTACAAAAACATGATAAATTCCTTGTTTGTATTACATCTCTCCTGACTCTTCTCAAGCTGTGCATTTTTCGAGTCCCAGGAACTGTCATCAGCTCAGCAGACTTGAAAGATCTGTCAATGTCCCCTTCCTCCAATAATACAAACATTCTCCTGGTATGGCAACATGTATCTGCTGGAGGTTCATAAGATGGGATGGAATGTCTTTTGCCGCAGTGGTCAAACATCATCCTAGAATCTGTAACATTAGCCTGATGAGATAATATATCAGGCTCTACCACGTTTTTGATAACTCCTCCACATGCGTCGCATGGACCTTTCCCATGTCTGGAGCCAAAATAGGCACGATCAATCTGAACACTAGTTTTCATGTCAGAAAGGTAGTGAAAGGGCAACTTACTCTTATATTGGGCAGCATACCCATCGCTGAACACTGCCAAATGTTTAAGTTCAGCTGCCCTCATTTGCATGTGTTCAACAGTTTTGTTTAAAATTGTCTGGGCCATGGCCGCATCGTGTACCAAGTCATCGCTCAGAAAAATAAGATATTCTGATACAATATCTGAGCAATGGGATTTAGGGCAAGAGTTATTAAGGACACATGGATGGACAGTGATTTGTGTATAGCCATAATAGGCAGATTATACTTCGTCCTGGGGGCAGCATGTAAAATTTTCGGAAAAATCCATAATAGCCAATCCAAATGTTTTCCGTGCTGCAACTGTAGCCTTGCATAGTTTAAATTGATTATATTGCCATCTAAAATCAAAAAGATGCAAAGAGAATGTTCTCAAATCTTGGACAAGGCCTTCAATAAGCTCCCTCAATGTTATCTCTTTTTCAATTGGCTCTGGCCCTTTTTTATGTCTTTTGTCTCTGATGGATGCTTCCCAATTTGTCCATTTCACCAGATCAGAAGGGTCTTTCAACAGTGGCTTGTTGTGAGCATACTTTTTGCAAGAGGTGACATTTGGGGAAACTCGACCATTGACAGCATCAACCAATAATCTCTTCGTAGCCAATGAAGATTTACTTCTTTTAGATTTTAACCTTTCAATTTCTCTTAACATTGTTGGAAACAACTGAGGGTACTATGCCAACATTTTCATTATTAATAATATTAGTACTGCTTGTTTCTCCAGATTTTTTCAGCAAGAATGTTAGTAATTTATTAACAACACTTACTTAGCACTTAGTTCCTCCCGTACGTTGCTGTACATTGGGCCGTCAACCTCCTCCACGCATCCCAGTCCCTGGCCTCAACCATGGCTTCACTCCAGTTGGTACCCAAATCTCTCAGGTCCTTCGTCACATTTTGTTTCCAGGTATATCTTGGTCGTCCGGGTCCTCTTTTTACCGTCGGTTCCCATGAAAGAACTTTCTTTGGGAAGCGTTCATCCCTCATTCTTACTACATGACCAAACCATTTTAGCCTTCTGTTTCTGATAATTTCGCTTATTTCTTGTTGCTGCGTTCTGTTTAAGATAATGTAACTACATCCGATTAAAATTCCCAAAGACGCTCCATCACAAACACATCTTTAGACCAACATCTCCCAGACAGGGATACTTCTAAACTCTCACCTTGTCTCTAGGGGTTAGTTTGGTCCATGGTTTCTCTGCTCGCCTGTCATACTCATGGGCGTCTGTCACCTCCACGTAGTCACTGAAGTCGATGATTTTTCTCTCTCTCAGCTCCTCTATACTTGGTCTGAAACTCAGCTGCACGGAAACAAAGATGAAAAGAACGGCTGATGAATAACTTCGATATCTGATGATGTTTTACGAACAGTCATACCAAGAAATCTTCCCTCTCTTTTTATTTTCTTTCATTTCTCTTATTTGAAGATGAGTATGTTTCTTGACATATGCCGTCATTTTGATTTGAAAGGGCCTATAATGCCTCTAGAAGGCAACTTTGGTTTGGTGTCATCACCATAAGCGGACTGGTCGTTTCGCCTCATTATCCCTTTTGAACAGAATTTTAATACCCCTCATGTCATCAATTAAAATTGTTGTCCAAACTTAAGTCATATGATTCATTTCATCTGAGTGTAAACTACAAGAAAATGAAAAAAAAAAAAGATTTCTGAAAATTTTTTAACATAAACCCTCTCAAATGAAAACGGCAAAACACATCTATTGACATTTTCAACTTTTTGTCACTGTATTCAATGTGTTCTGAAAAAAAATGTGAATTACACCAATGATTTTCTTGCTCGGTGTGGGAAAACCCTGGCAGAAACAGATTCAACCAACTTCTAGCTACAGCACCACCTTTCCTTGCTTTCATCTTGTCAAAGCTACTTCTTCCTGCTTCTGTTGTCCCTGCTCCTTCCTCTTCCTCCTTTTCCTTCAACTTTTCTGTCAGCTCTTTTTGAGCCACATAGGCTCATAGGGCCAGGGCTTATCCTGGTTTCTATGGCAGGAATAGGACAGTGGCAGATTTATCCATCATTCTCTAAATAGGGTGCTGGTCTATTGCCAAGGTCTTGTTCAGCCACAGCTGTACCCATTTTCACTAGGGTTGAGTGAAGCAGCAGGGGAATATTTTTTTGCTAAAGGAAAAAAGGCTGAGTCCGTAGGGAAAACTGAACCGGCTACCTGTTGGTTCACAGGCTAATACTCTTCTACTGAGCTACAGAGCCCGGTCAAGTTTTCTGAGGTCCCCCCCTAAAAGAATGAACAAGCCCCTTTTCTCATTCATTCATCAATCAAAATCACTGCAGACCATTAACACTAACTGTGATTTTGATTCTTCTCCTAAAAAAAACTTTTCTTTTTTTTTTTGTGCTGGTTGTTTCCTCAGCAAAATGAATGTTTCCTCAGCAAAATGAGAGGTGCCCCGTCCGAATCGCTTTAAATAAGAGGCAAGGATGAAGATGAAATTTATATACTTACCTTTCGAACCAGATATCTTCTCTTTCTTTCTTTTTCCGCTAGATGTTCATCTGAGGTTTGTTCTGAGGAAAGAATTGGACAAAAAAATCAATGACAAACAAGGGATCATCTGAAAATGAACTGGTTTGAATTCTGAAATTAAGCCTTTTAAAGTAAAAGAATATTTCAGTGTAAAAGAACCCAAATAAATCATATGTTGTAAACTATAAATGAAACAGAGAGAAAAAATGTTCCAAATAATATGTCAGCTCACAATTTATTGGTCAGTGCCTTCCTAGGAAACAACTAAACTGGAAAAATACTTACGATGCAAGATATTCCTGTTCTCTAATTCTTCCTGAGTAGGTCGTAGGCTCAAGCGTCTGAGTGAAAAAAAAAAGCAAGTAATGTAGGTATGTTATTTTCATCAGAGATGGCTCAGTGGCTTAGTTAACAGCCTTGGGATCCGGGGGGTCCTGAGTGATTCCCACCAGTGATGACTTGTGTCTTTTCCTTAAGCAAAAAAATTACTCCGCTTGACTCAGATGTTAAATGAGTAACTAGCAATAGTCTGGTATTGTTGTGCTGAATGTGCTCCACCTGACTCAGGTGATAATGGAGTAACTAGCAATAGTCTGGTATTGTTGTGCTGAATGTGCTCCACCTGACTCAGGTGATAATGGAGTAACTAGCAA
>JAOWAY010458666.1:0-13058 GCA_028565895.1 Goniobranchus geometricus | reverse complement strand
AGTCGGGGAAAAATCCGGTCACAAGGCGAACAAAACAGGCCACAGCTAAGTGTCTCCGACATTCTCAGGCCACTTCGCAACAGGTCTGGCACGATAGAAAAACTTGTTCAAGTTCCATGGGAGCCGGAGATTGGATCAGGAGGAACTAGCGCCCTAATTCCCCCCGCCCCATCTCCCCAAATCGGGAACCTCGCCCTGCCCCAACACCCTACCGGTCAGGCGCGCAAGGCGCCAGGGTGGTACGACATCAGACTCTTTAAAATCCCCTTCCCAATAGCAAACGACCTAACAAGGACCGGGTTGGAACCCTGGCGAGTCTAATTAGACTTTGGTATTCTGTGGTCCGGCCAAGTGTCGGGGTAAAAAATATGGAAATCTGAGTGGCTTACTGGCGCAAATTTGGTCCAAGTGAAAGTCATTTTGCTGGGAATAGGAAAAGTTGGTATATCCCTAGCAATCATTTCGGTACGAGCTTTGGGCTCATGCTATCATTTTGCCAACTGGGGAGAAACAGCATGATGTTCCGGGATTCGCTATCGAGCTGCCAAGGGCTCTAGCGGCCCGTAGCGTAAATGCTATTTAAGAAGAAGAATCTACTTAACATACTAAATAAGAATAATTTACAGTATGAACGATGTGTACAGACTGGACATATAGCTGATAACTACTGTGCTATTATTAACATGGTCAACTTAAACATAGCCTAGACGAGAGATCTAGATGCTAAACCTGTACTGGACTGATGTGCCTAACACAGACTGACAGAGAATACAAAATGAGGGTCTTTCTACCACAAATTTGCCATCCAATAAATTCAAAGAAAATCTCCATAACATTCCTGTTTGGAGAGACAACAGAATAATCACTTGAAATTATTTATTCTTCAGACTATATCTAGATCTAGAATCTGGATGTATACTCTAGATCTAGAATTTAGGAAAATCTAGAAATCTATTCACATCAAGGTTGTTTTTCCCTTGCACTGATTATTTGATGGACCTTGATCTGGACCTACTTAGATGCAATTTCTAATGGGACAAAATTTTGACAATTCTCTGACAACAAAATTTTCAAAACTCTGCCTCCCTGCAATTATCAAGGCTTCATCAATTCATCAATATTGCTCGGCAGAATCTGGCTGATCATGAGTAGAGATATTAGGTCGATTATGGTTGACAGAATGAACTGCTGTTTATCTTCTTCTTCAAATATACTGGTTGACTCAGCTAGACTGAGGATCACTGTCAGTGTCTATGTTTGGTTGACCATATCTAGTTGTCTTTTCTAAGTCTGAGGGAATCTACCTGAAGGGCATTTTTAAAGTTTTCAAAGCCACTTCTGCATTTGACAGAGAGTGCCATGTTCTTCCATAACTTTATGGTGTTTATGATTGTCTTTCAAAATACATCAAGTTCTCCAGAAAAATGGCAATTGCTTTAAAAACTGACAGATCTATTTTTTGAATGTATTTAAGCTTACATATGAGCCAACTACATAGTTGAACTATACAAATCTTCTATTAACATTAATGACCTAATGCTATCGGTTAGCTCTGTTATCTGACCTTGCAGCTTCAGCAGGCCTCTTGATATCTGTGATGAATGCTTTCCACTGTTGGCTGTTTGTTGCGATGATTCTGATTTTGTCGAGGCCGTTGGATAATGTTTGACAACCCCTTAAGGTCGTTATTGAGAGTAGTTGGTAGAGTTGTGACTGGATGTCTTTTGTAATATGGCCCTAATTCTTAAAAATAGACTGACATGACCTTATTTGCTGGAATTTCAGAATGTGTCCAAAAAGTTTCCATTGCCCTTCAAGAATTTTAAGGAAAACTGGTGTTTCATTGCATTTTTAAAAACAGTTTTTCTGTTAGAGATTTTTGTTGGACATCAAATTCCTAATATCTTTTTGAGTTGTTTGCAGGGGAATATATATAGTTTGTCTTCATCAGATTTCATTAAGCCCTACGTGGAGAACGTTGTATAACTTTCTTTAGATACTCCTGAAGGCCTTATACTATAAAACCAAAACAAAAAAAACATCAACTGGAAAAACATAGAATCTAATAAATTAAATTAAGTCAGTCAGGATGATTCAAGAGTACTGGAGTGGGAGGAATTAATAATATGAATTTTGCAATCTTTTAGTTTTCGTTTAAGTACTAACATATCTAATATGAGGAGAGGGAAAAAAATGACAATATTGTTACTGACACAGAAAGACAGTTTTCCCTTCTTTTTTTCACAAAATGTACAGAATGTCTCATTGATATGGAGGATTAGCTTCATACCAAGATCATTTCCAGATAAAAACTTGAGTGCAGATGTGATAAGTTCTGTCCAATTCTTTTGCAGAGCAAGCCAAGGGTAAGAAATCTCATCATTAGCTTCGAGCCATTCCTTGACTCGTTCTTCAAGCTGCAATAAGAATGTTTAAAAATGAAAAAAGAGACAAAATTTTTAAAGGAATGAACACTCAAGGCAACGAAACGCTATGTACTAGTACCTTATCAGAAAAACATTGCCTAAAGGGGAAGGGGAATACTCTCATTATACATTGGAAACAAGGAAAGAAATACACATGAACTAGTATGTTCAGTTAAATTCTTAACTGTTTATAAAATTGCTAAAACAACCTGTATCATTTTAACAACACTTCTCTTTCTAAATGAAAGAGAAAAATGTCACAGCAATTAGATAGGTGCCCAGTAAGAAATGCCATGACTCTTTGCTTGGCCACTGGCACATTTTTGGCAGAAGCTGGTTCATTGATGTACTGAAGACTCAATCTCCAATACTCCACTCAACTCAGGTGTACAATGGGAGAGACCAATGACTTGATGTTGATTTCATTAATAATGTATTACATATGTCTTTATCCTACTGTATATTGCTTTTATAGATTTTATGGTGAAGTTAACACCAGCGCACCATAGTACACAATTTTCTTTGCAAGTTTATAAAGTTTATATAGTAGTGATCGGCTTTGTGCCTGCCGACTATCTGGCCATTTCGCCTAAGTGGCGGGTTTTGGCTGGAAACATAATTTTCCCACTTTAAAAAACGGACCTCTAAGTGGCCACTTCAAAATCAGGAAGTTCACCTATGTGTCAGTTTCGACACGCAAAAATCTCTTCTTACTCATTGATTGGTTGTTCTTAATCCGTCAAAATGCACTCATGAAGCTGAATACATTGCGCTATCTGTTACAATATTTTGAATAAAATGAGGGCCTGATGTGTGAAGTGCATGTTATGGGTAGGCCCAAATTCTTTGCATTAGCTATTCGGTCATTACACTATCACAAAGGTTACTGCAATCATTTACTTGTCACTCAGTTCCATTGGATGAGACTTTGTTGAATGTCTTAACCTGACTGGCTGAGGTCTCTTTCAAAGCGTTGGTGCTAAATGGCCATAAGGCTGTGATTAAGTATACAGTACAGTATATAACTTTTATGTCAACATGAAAAGAAGACAGAACTGTTAAGTCTTTAAATAATGTGTATGACCTTTTTTTCTTTACTTTCTTTCTTATGCATTTCATAAATGTAATCATCATTAACCTAGTGTCCATCTACATTGCATGATTATTGCAAGGTAGATAAGACTGAAATCAGATTATATGTACATGAAATTTTCCAGTCACTCAAAATTTCACTTCCAAACAGTCAACATGTCTTGCCTGTGAAGAGATTTTGAAAACAAAAAAATGTAGATGCTTTGAACAATCACTAGGAAAGTCCGATTTCACGGTGACTGGCAAATCGTTTGATGTGAGCAGAAAGGCTGTTGTTTGAATATTTGGGCAAAAGACACTACTCTGTGAGACAACCAGTTTGCTTCCTCCATAAAGGAGGTTATCTTTCTGAAAATCACCTTTTCCCTGAGTGTCTGTTTCAGCTAAATGTCCATTTTGGCTGCTTCCTTTATACTATGTGTTCAATTGCTTTTATGTCATATTCACTTTGAACTTTCCAATACATTTTCTATAGCAGATACCACTTAGATATATTTTTAAAGAGCTACTCATTACTGTAATCATATTCTGAATCAAATGGCAAATGAACAGCAGAAATCAGGAAGCGAATGGTTATAATTGCTGGCAAACAAAATGAGTAGCTTCTGGAATGGAAAGTGCATTACAAAGAATTTGAGGAAAGAAAGGAGTACTGTATTTCCAATAGCTATGTACAGATGTGAAGCTGGGACAATCAACGAGGACAGCAACAGAATCACTGAAAAGAGATGCTATAGAAAAATATAGAGAACAACATGGATAGACAAAGTAAGAAATGAAGAAATACTGAAAGAGGCAGTTGTGTCAACCCACTGGTTTCTAAACAACATTAGAAAACAGAAGCTGAAATACTTTGGACACGTAAAAAGACGTCAAACATTGGAAAACACATAATGGAATTCAAAACAGAAGGAAAAAGAGTAAGAGGACATCTAGCAACAAAATTGGGAGCAAGATGTGAAAGAATGGACAGGAATCAAATCCAACAAAATAGGAAGACTTGCAACAGGGTATTGTTCCAAAGGAAAATTTGGGAAGCCACATACAATACATAATAAGCTACGAATGATGATGATAATAATTCGAAATCAAAAACGTAACAAACAGAGATAATGAAAAAGGAAGGAAATGTCTTTTGAATACAAATTAAATACCAACAAAACCTAGATCTGATCAGAAAGTGTGGGTACATTTCAAATTCGTAAAGAGCTTACCTTAATCATAGATGCTTTCATATCAGGAAACTGAGTGAATACATCTCGAAGTAAACAGAGAAAATTGGTAGCTGGGGCTTGAACAACTTTGGTGCTTGGCCTTTGAAGAAGAGAAAAGAACAAAATAGCAGATTTCAATGATCTGAAACAGGGAGAGAAAAAACAAAACAAAACAAAGAAGCAAGATGAGCTTCGGACGTTTGGTGCAAAGCATTACAAATTATGGAAATCAAATTATACTGCTGACAAAACTTGCCAATGAGAGAAAGGCATTTTTTTTGGTTTTGCGACATGAATATTATATAATGTAGCTTAGCCAGTTAATTTTTACACTTCCATGACAATTTCCTGCCCATGAACATCAAAGGCAGAAAAAAAAATAAAATAACCAACTCACTCTTGTATGCTTTCTTCAACAGGAGGTAAATTTGATTCCACATCTAAGGTTGGACTTTGCATGACACTGCTTATGACAGGTTCTTCTTCATCAAATGTGAATGACTCAGGACCTTTTACTTTTGCTTTCTTTTCGCCCTTTGTCTTCATTTTTAGACGCTTTTTCATCATTGCCGGATTCCCTGATGCACCATCTCCTAAAAAGAAAGCAACAAAACATTAAAGATGAATAGCTTCTTTCTCCTCATTCATTCTAAAATCTGAAAAATTTCAGCTTTTATTTAGGCAAACATTAATTGTTAGATTATTTCTTCAAATACAAGCTCACAACCTGCTGCTGATCTTCAGAGCGAGACGGTTAAGACAATAAGACATATACTATAATTGTAAGAAAATGGCTCCTAGGAATGGTCAGAACATACTGGCATTATTTTTGGAATTCTTCTTGTTTGCTTGACAACGAGAAAGGATGTCTTGCAAGGTGATGTTAGTTGTATCCAGCTCAGGAAGATCCTGTGAATTAAAGTAAATTTAAAAAAACAAACCAGAGTCAAATGATATTTTCTCATTCACTTAATAGGCGCATATGAAAATGATTCCACTATGAATCACATCTGTTCCATCTGCTTCACATAAAATACAAAGAAGACTTTCTTTATTTGCCTTTCCATTTCTGTTCTACACTAAACAACAGTTCATAACTTTGTAACAAAAGATGGGAATGTGCACAACATTGATAAGACATAGTGTTAACTGAGGTGTAAAACCATAGTCCTCAAATATATTACATCTTATGGACCCACAAATTTTCTGACATACATACAAATATATATTTTTCTCAACTGCTATAAAACAATGGTGCTTACAGATTCCAAAATCTTTTTCTTCTTATGTGCCTTGAGCATAGTTTTGAAGCTTTCCTCTGTAATTTCAACAGGACTTATGGGTCGAGGACGTTTCAGATGTGCAGAATTATTTGACTGAGGTTTGTGGGTTTCAGATCCAGAATTTTGATTTGGTATATTATGCTCAGGCACAACATCTCCATTGGTAAGATGAGATTTAGTGGCAAATGTCGCCATAACACTAGGGAGAGTAGGTTCTGGTGATGGTATAGGGCCAAGAGACTTGAAAAGCTGCTTTCTGCTTCTTTGGACAGGACCTGGTAAGGGAATGGATTGACACATGAAAAAAGCAAAAAAAACTTAGAGACTAAGTTTACACTTATTTTATTCTTTCAAGACACACTACTGAATTTTCAATGAAGTGCTGAAATTCTGTTAACTAGATCTAGATTTGACATAAAACTTCAGAAAAGATGAGAGGAAATATTTACCACTAATGCCATCAAAAATTAAAAGTCAAGTAGAAGACCAATCTTCTTTCAGCTTATCAATCCCAACTGACTTTCAGTTGCCATAGCAGTGGCTGATTACCATTTCACAGGCGCTGCATTATGGGAAGGTTTTGTGCCGGATACCCCTCCCGTCAAATCTAAGTCTTAAACTTTGAAATGTGTGAAAGAAGAGGTGGAAGGAAAGAAGGGATAGAAAGAGGTAATTTTCCCTGAGTAGCAGCTTTTCAGCCCCTAATTCTCAGTTTTTGGCTACTAAGGATTGTTTTACATGCTCAGCTTGCACATGGACTTCCAATTTCTCATCCAAATGTGACAGGACTAGACACTCAGATGCAATGTCCATAGGACCAGGGAGCAAAAGAAATGTGAAAATCAAATTTCTGCAAATGCCATAACTAGGTGGATTTAAACCCAGACCTTTTAGCTCCATTGAATTGTGATGTACCATTAGACTGTGTCATGCCAGTGTTGCATACCAGTAACAGCTACAAATCCAAAAGTGGTGCAAAACAAAACATTCCCATCTACTATTTGATGTTTATGTATCAAAGTAAAAGAAATAATTGATTGACAAATGGCCATTTATACTATCATTTGACATACTTGATGTTTCCTCATCTTCCTCAGATGATGTGTCAGGGATGCCACATTCTTCTCGCACTTCCTTTAAAATTCTAGGAAAGTGATTAGAGGGAAAGAAAAATAGGATCAAATTAGATTGCACCTAACCCATGAAAGATATGATGAAACAAATTGGTTAATAAAGTTGAACTAAATAAGAGTCACTCAGAAATTTGAATGGCCCCCATGGTTTAAAAAAAAAAAAAAAGTTCTATAGACAATCAAACACAAACAAATATGAATAAGTAAAAAATCCTAAATAAATGTTTGAAGTTGCCAAACTATCCAGTTAAAATCATCAAATAAAGGCCTACAAAAGTTATTGTAAGATAAGCCTGTACTCACTACAGTACAGACAAACAGCAGCAGGTCACCAAGTTACAATGTCCTCTATCCATGAGGCGGTCTAAAAATGAATTATTTCGCCACGGCATAAAAAAAGGAAAATCACTACTTTCCCTGGCAGTCTGAAAAGATGTTGGGCTTACTAAAGCAGAGAAATATGAAAATATTCTGCTTTTTTAAAGTACTAATGTGTCACATTGCATTGCCACACTGCTCTCATATTGTGTACAGTATATTTAAACTATAACCTTAAAATGAAAATTCTTGTGCTGTCTTCCTATATATGACGTTTTTTCAAGGCTCATACCATAGTAAAATGGCTCTTGATAGTATGTTTAAAGTAATCATGTAGTATACCAACCAGTTTTGTATTAATTTCAAGATGAAGTTGAAACAATAATTACGCTTTTTCACTCTATGGTCCAACAGAGCACTTCACTTTTCGCCCTTTAAGCAGAAAAGCCTAAGCAGAAATTAAGGTATAATAGCCTTTCCTGCCCTGTGCTGCCTAGGTGAATTTCTCATGAAAGGGGTTGTTTGCTGTTTTAAGTTCAGTAAAAAGCAAGTTTATGATGCTTTCGGTACAGGTATTAAGATCATCTCCATCTACCCAAAACAAACAGCCGCTTTTTTTCGAATACTTTGTCTTTATCTCATTTTCACAGCTGTCTTCAAGTCCACAAAGGTTTATGGATCAACAAGCTCTTAGTCTTTTCAGGCGGAGACTGTCATTTGATTCCATTGAATTTTCTGGTGTTTTATATAATGCCAACATTACAACTTGATGGTTATTCAAAATACTTTGCCAAAGTAGGCATTGTCTTTTGAATGAAAAAAAGGGAAAAAAAACCGATCCATTCTCTATCAGAGGTACAATGGGTTTTGATTTCTTTTAAAGTATCCATTTGAAAACCTCAGAATTTGAATTGGATAACATAAAAATAGCTGTCTAATGCGCGGTCAGACTGCGGTGAACAATCATTGTAGAGTAAAATCTACGTGGCCTCACACAAAAGCATTTCGCTCTGGAGTGCCAAGTTAAAGCATAAGACACACACATCATCGCAATTAATAGGCGAATTCTGCTCAGTCATGTTTTTTCTTTAACAGGCTTGCAAGAAAGTTGTGAAAAGTACTAGAGCCAACTGAATGCTGTTGCATCTCCAAAAAGACAGTAATGCTGAAAAAAACGTAATTTGATCACTAGTCCTGGAACAACCAAACTGTCTGGCTAGAATTGTGTTTTTTTTTGTCGGCCCAATTTTCTTATTCCGTGAAGACAAAGTATATAAGATGTAACTAAGTCATACATATTTACATACAAAGCTGCAATTACCATAAGGTCATATTTGTAAGAAATTTTTTTAAAAGATGGAGAAAGCTACCTGACACTCTTTTTCTTAACTAATTCCTCAATGGCGGTAGACTTTTTCTTTTCTGGAGGTCTGTATTGATATTTCAATGGTTCCCCTGGTGCTAATGCTGAAGCCTGCTCCAACATTTCCTGTTTATGTGATGAGCAAGAAAAGGAAATTTTTTTTTTAAAGGACAGGAAGAAAGCATATTGTAAAAAATGGCAAAACATTGCTTGCAGGGAATGTTCGGAATCCCTTACAGAAAAGCTGTAAAGGTGTCAAAAAAAAACCAACACCCCAAAACAACAGGAATGGTCAAAGTCCTTATAGCCTTTCAACAACAGAAGCAATCAAATCAAAATTTGGCTCAGGGGAAAAATTATCTCAAAATGTGAAAGATATATGTTAAAAAATTGTTATATTATGTTTTGAAAAAAATTGTCATTGTCATGGAAAAGCAAGTAATGCTGAGTTTCAAATATAAAAAAAAAGTCTACATATCATTTGAGAAAATTCACCAGTATCGCTTATTACATTGAAAATATCATAATTCAATATATAATTTATTCATTATTATTGAAAAACATCAATAACACCCCAAACATCAAAAACATCCCTAACTTTCCTAAAGAATTTTCAGCTATCACATTATTACAGTATCCTTCTCCAGATCTAATCTACCAGATTTTTTTTTTATTTCTGGTTTCTTGAAAGTTCAAATTCACAAGGCAAGAACCATGACCCAGATTGTAGATCAACTAAAATTCTGTATTGAAGATGACATAAGACAAATCAAATCAGACTCTTAATGGACTTATGAGCATTCAATGACAATTCATGCATGCACTGATTGTAGTGGAATTCATCTAGAATAAAGCTTGTAAGACAATATTTCACGTCATTATTCAATAAAAATCAGTCATATGCCTGTTATATTGTGGTATTTTCAATATTATGAGTGATCGAGGTGGATATTTTGAGATGACATGAACATTTTTCTCTCTCAGTATTTTCTTGGATGGAGATGAACATTGCCTGATGAATTCATGAGAATGACATTTTTTTTTTTCAAAACTTCATGACTGTAAAAGTTTCCAATACATATCTTTCAAATGCTGGGATTTTTTGTCCTCCAAGCTGAATTTTATGTGTGCCAAATTTTGACTTGATTGCCCAAGTTCGAGGATGTTGCCTTTACCTGCTTTTTTTTTTTTTTTGGACACCCTGTAATGTCTGAAGGCAACAATGAAATCATTTTCACTATATGAAATAATAGATTCTGAAGATCTTTCAACAACTACGGTTATTTCATACCTGTCTTGAAAGGATAAGCTCCTTCAGCAAGTCAGAAAGGTGCCGCTGCTGACTCATCTTATAGTCCTTGTATCGAAACAGACGGGTCTGATTCCTGTATTTGGCAATTTCAGGATGTAAATAACCTTCTGAAAAATGAAAAATTTAAAAAAAAATCTACCAATAACATGATCAAATCAATTGATTAAGAAACCAATTATGAAAATCCATTTGCCATGACAAAAAGAATTACTTCCCCTGGCAAAGCCAATTCAATGCTTATTCTTGTGGTTTAAAACTATTTCATCAGCTATTTAATAAAATTCATTGGTCACATCAAAGCCCATACTAGATGACATTTGACCTAATCTGCACTCCTATAACCCTTGCAAATTATCATTCAGTAGGATATAAAATTGAAATCAAGTGGTCAATTGTAAATATTTGTGCACAATTATTATCTAAAGTTGTATATCTGGTGTTCAGAAGAAACTGCCACTAGACTTCCAGTCTATTACAAGATAAACCATCTCAACTTCTAAGGAAATTCACATTTACATTGGAAAATTTGTATTGCATCGCCTATCCAAATAAATAACACATGCATATATTCAATGGAAAAGCAAGACACAATTTGAAATGGAACATGAAATATGAAGAAAGAAACCATTACTAATAGTACAGCTCCACTGAACATTGTAGAGAATGGGAAATGAAAATAAAATGTGTACATCTGAGAGTATAATTTGACAAAAATCATTTGATATTACCTATTAGTAGGTGGGATTGTTTCTGTGGGCTTTTTTTGTTTGTTTGTGTACATGTTTGTTCATTTGTTGGGTTTTTTTTTGGTATCATTCTGTTTTACAAGGGGCATATGGAAAAGAAGTCTCATTTTTATACCATGCTGTAGTTTTGAGTTGGATCATAAACTGAGCAGCCACAAACTACTGGTACTCACTTTACTCCACGAAAACATTGTGAAAATAATAATTTTCTCTTGTCAAGAGTTCTTAGTTATTTTTAGTTCATCCTTTTGTGAATAGTACATTGCATCTGTTGCTGGCATAGGGGTTGCTGGGGGAGGGATTAGGTATTGTGTTATGCATATAATGTTCATATCACTTCCTTGCCATGTGGATGTCAGTATAATATTATCCAATGTTAACATATTATTACAGTTTGATTATTGATCTGCAGGTAGTTTTGAACTATCTTCCCACAACCACATTGATGGAGATGTGTAATTCATTCTGCAACCACCACCAGACCCTGGACACAGAGGTGAAACAATCCATAGCAGGGATGCTCTTCATTTCATTATGATTACATTTTATTCATTTCAGATGGATTTTTTCCCAAGCATCAGCCACTTTATAAAATTCTTACAGTATTTGGTGTAAAATGGTAATTGACATGAAAACACATTTCTTTGAAGCTTCTGGCATGAAATGAGGACAGTTATGATTTCTTCCATGTCTGTTACATAACACTGAAAATTATTACAGAAATTTAGTCTTATTTAACTATGTAAACAGAAGGATGACATATTATTTTAGTTATTTCTAAGACATTTATTCAGTGACATGTCTTATACTTGGTATTTCTTGTATGTTCATATGATGTCATTGTTGAGCCATAACCCGCCTGAATATGCTTCTTTTTATACCAAATTTGGCCAGAAACTACCAAAAATGATTGTATTTCGATAAAATAATAAAAATTATCAAAACGCATTCAAAATTATTTTGTTCCTTCATACTGTTTCTCAAAATTTGTGAAACTTGTCTCTTTTTATGACCTAAAATGGAACAGATATTAGGTCACTTCCCTGATCATATGACAAGTAAGCAAAAAAAGTATGTGTCTCATGGAAGGTCTATGTTCCTAACAAGAGCATATCATACAATTATATATTTTTTCATTCTTTGAGACTCTCTAGGTCTCATAAATAAAGTTACTCCTAGCACAATGCAATTATAAGAGAAATAACAGAACTGGAAAGATTTAAGCCTGATATTGAAAGTGTCACATCAACCCTCTGAATCAATTGATATTGCATTAATTGTGATGAAATTCATTTTGAAATTAATATGTCTTTAGCACTTCTATGACCAATAATTACAGGGATGTACATGACATTTTCAAAAATTCTCTTAAAATGTACCGCCATGGTACCAGGGCCACGTAGACCCTGCTGGAGTCTAGGGGGGACGCCTCAAGTGGGGAGGTACCCCCAGGCAAAATATGAACTATCCTGCCTTTACAGCTCCATAATTGGCCTCTCCTGAGCATACTTTATAATCTAGATTCTAGATCTAGATCTTATTAAGGATCTGGATTAGTAGTCTGGGGTTGATTCTAGATTAAACCTAGAATCTAGATCTAATATGGGTTAAAGATCGTGTGTGAAGGCAAGATTTACTCTAGTAAATCATAATCAAGTTTAGAGATCTAGATCTACTAGATCTAATCTAAAATGTAAATCTAGATTTTTCTAGATCTAGCTAGAATCTAGTCTAGATCTAGATATATCTAGAGATCTCATCTAGATCTAGATAACCTAGATCTAATCTAGATTCTAGATTTTTGCCGTTGATTCCACACGAGACAACATGCTTCCGTCGGCTCTTTCCATGCCGGCGTCAAAGCGGTTTATAAATAATAAGTTAATTAACCAGTGTACACAATCGATAAATTACCCCTTAAAAAGAATTCTGCCCATCAAATCTGATCATTTGGAACTTCCTTTAGATTTAAACAAGCCTAGCTTTGTGGTAGCTTCGCAGGCCTGTTCATCCATCCCGCTCGGCTCTCGATTCTCGATCCATGGCCTACATAAGTTCACTTGAGGAGTACTGGTTCAACACCTAAAATGTCGTAAAAATGGCTTCCGATTTTTTTCTTGGAATCACGAGAAATTCGCGGACCTATTATATCTGACAATTTCCGATTTTTT
>JAOWAY010458555.1:0-13062 GCA_028565895.1 Goniobranchus geometricus | reverse complement strand
CATGTGAGATTAGGTACACATAAGTTCGATGGTTCCCATGTAAGATTAGGTACACATAAGTTCAATGGTTCCCATGTGAGATTAGGTACACATAAGTTCGATGGTTCCCATGTAAGATTAGGTACACATAAGTTCAATGGTTCCCATGTAAGATTAGGTACACATAAGTTCAATGGTTCCCATGTGAGATTAGGTACACATAAGTTCAATGGTTCCCATGTGAGGTTTGATATACATAAGTTGGATGGTTCCCATGTGAGATTGGATAAACATAAGTCGGATGGTTCCCATGTGAGGTTTGATAAACATAAGTTGGATGGTTCCCATGTGAGGTTTGATAAACATAAGTTGGATGGTTCCCATGTGAGGTTTGATAAACATAAATTGGATGATTCCCGTGGGAGGTTTGATAAACATAAATTGGATGGTACCCATGTGAGGTTTGATACAGATGAGTTGGATGGTTCCCATGTGAGGTTTGATAAACATAAGTTGGATGGTTCCCATGTGGGGTTTGATACTCATAAGTTGGATGGTTCCCATGTGAGGTTTGATAAACATAAGTTGGATGGTTCCTATTTGAGGTTTGATAAACATAATATAAGTTGGATGTTATGTGAGTATAACTTTGATAGTTTATGACGTTTTTTAAAATTTTCGTAACACCGGGACAAAGAAAAGGGGTTTATGTGAAAATTTTCAAAGTACTTTCTTTTCATCAAAACTACCAGGTGCACAGAATGATATCATTAAAGCACACAACTGTAAAGTAAGAAGTGACTTGAGTATTAAAATCAAGGGAAAATCAAAAGTAGAATATAAATATTTGACTCAAAACCCTCCAAAGTTCATCCGTGCAGCCCCTTAAAAAAAAATTGATAAGCTTGTCTTATACAGGGACACTGTAGCTCAGTGGTATAGCATTGGCTTTTGGACTGAGAGACAGCAGGTTCGATTCTCGCTCCAAACACAATTGATTTTTTCCATAAGCACTTGACCCGGGTGAAGATGGGTACAGCTTTGGCTGAAAAAGTACTCTGCGATAGATTAGCATCCTATTCAGAGAGTGATGGATAAAATCTGCCACAGTCTTCTTTGTGCCATAGAAATTGGGATAAGCTCCGGCCTTATGAGCCAATCTGGCTAAAAAAGGACCACTTTTGTCTTATATAGCTTCATGAATTTATTTTACAAATAAGTGTAGGTTATAATCCAATCCCAGTGCTGCTGAAAGCAATCTTCTTTTGAGTAATGTAAACTGGTTACATTAACTGATTGGGTTGGTCAAAGTTATTCACATGTTTGTGATATTTTTGGGCACTTTGTTGCTCTTTTTAAAGAATACTGGGACTTGATCCAACTTTACAGTCTGATAGAGATTGGGTGAAGATATTTGTGGAAATACTAGACGGTTTGTCAATGAAGTCCCAGAATGCAAATATATAGTGTGAAGGATTTGTTTAAATTTATACTGTAATACATGTATACAGCTATCAGTAACTTCTGTTGAATGTTGTTGTCCCTCAGATGTTTTAACGTTTTTATCCACATATTTACCTGCTCCACGGTTTGTCAATGAAGTCCCAGTACGCAACTGTATAGTGTGAATGATTTGTTTAAATTTATACTGTAATACATGTATAAAGCTATCAGTAACTTCTGTTGAATGTTGTTGTCACGCAGATGTTTTAATCCACATATTTACCTTTTTAACCCCATATCTCTTTTAACAGTACATTCAACATACTGGTAGTTAATAGTTGTTTAGGATTATATTCAATTCAATGGATGTTGTTCAACTGCATTAAGGATAGATTTTCTTCATATTATAAATTGTAGCTTTTTTTTTGAAGATGACTTATTAATTTCTTTATCAGCTACCTTGAATTCATTCATAAATAATGTTTGGCTTACCCTGTTGTATTTTTCACATGTCATAAATGCGTACAATAACATATGAATAGTCAACAATGGTACAGACATATTATAATTCTTGGTCCAACAGACAAAAGTCTACTGTTTTATTGAAAGAGGGAAGATGGCATCATTTAATGCCCACCCTCAATTTGTGTGCATTGTATTTGTAGGATTTAAAAACACTATCGGGGGTCACCTGCTAGCTAGATAGATTTACAAGGGCGGCAGACTATCCTGGGTGGTTGTCACATCGCACAGTTTTGGGGCTTAATGGCTAGTTGTAATTTTTTGGTTTGATTTTTTTGACAAGGGAGACCCTTTTTCTCTCCCTTTCATTGGCTTTTATTGGTATAATTTGTATTTTTTTTATTCTGACAGGCTTTTTTTTCTCTTTAGCAACTTTTTTTCCTTATCTGAAAACTATTTCTGCTTTTTCTGTTCACTCATACTTTGTCCATGGCAGCTGGAATTACCCATCAAAAATCAAAACGAGCCCTTAAAAAACATACAACAAACAATTTCTCCACTGTTGCCCAAATATTACTTATAATGTTGAGAAAGTCGAAAGAAAAGATTTTTATTTGGAATTTGATATACACTGTAATATACCTGTTATGGACTATGAATGTCCCTGCCTCATCTGAGCAATGTATGTCATGCAAGGTGACTTTCCTCCTCTTGGTTTTTTTTTGAGATTTGATCTTCAGACGTTTTTCATCTTGTCGTGTTTTTATGACCGGTGCTCAGCACATTTAAATTTAATTACTAATTTGATAAATGTTGGCACAAATGTGCTTGTATTTAGGCAAATAGTACTAGGTGTTTAGGGAGGAGAATCTCTCTTATTGGCTTTTAACCTGTGGAACAGGTACTCTGGCTTTTAATCACTGGAGCAGGTATTTTGGTTTCTAACCTCTGGAGCTAGTATTGTGGTTTCTAACCTCTGGAGCAGGTATTTTGGTTTCAAAACCTCTGGAGCTAGTATTGTGGTTTCTAACCTATGGAGCAGGTATTTTTCCTTACATTTATTCTCTTCTTTCTTGTTCTTTCATGAAAATGTATCGTAACCTTTCTTTGAGTTTTACATCTTTTATTGTCAAAGTATTCTTCCCTCCATCATATTGTGGAAGTATCATAAATATTCATTTCTTTTAGCACAATTCTTTGTTTTGACACAAGAGGTCAAGATTTACCATTGACCAGGGATATTTATATTTTCTCTATTTTAACCATAGGATTTTGGATTACTTTTACTTTGATTTGGGAAGATTTTTTCAGTGTTTTTTATATTTAGATTTTAAAAATCTTCAAAGTTTTTTTTAGATCTGGTAGCAAGCAGTTGCCAGTATGCATTTGTGTTTTTTAAAATATTGTTTTGCATTGTATATGTACAGTTTGGAAAGGACAACATATTTCTTTATATGCTTATAAACAGGCCCCAGTTTGCTATATTATAGTTTTGTCGTGCAAAATAGATAAACGCATGTATATCCTCTTATTTCACATCTACCATGATGCAATAGATAAGCTTGAAACTGCATGCAGTGTTGGATTTCAAAAGACCCTTATGGATATAAGGATATATGGATTTTGTATCTTCTGTCATTGTCTAACAATCATTAATTCCTTTGATGTTTTCTATGATCTCATTTACACATCCTCAAATATTAGAATTTAAGAGGGATAATACATGGCATGATCTAAATAGAACCTCCAGGTATTATGTATGAAATGAGTCGCGAGCAATTAACCAGCGCTTATTTCAGACCGACCTTATCTGGTTTGAGAAGTAGATTGTTGCTGGATAGAAATAAATCATTTTCAGTTGAGATTATCATTCCTCTCTTAGGTGCTGAGATGACTGTGGGGAGTCTAAAAGAACCCTTAAAATTATTCTTATGACTTCAAAGACATAAACCAAAGTATGCACAAATGCATTTTGAAATTGTGCATAACTCTTATTATGATAGCCTAATGAGGGAATAAGATTTCTGATGTTTTGGACAGTTGTCTTTCTTCGGACGATCTTTGACATTTTGAACATTTGTCCTTCTTCAGACGATCCTTGAAGATTTAGACATTTGTCCTTCTTCAGACGATCCTTGAAGATTTAGACATTTTTGTCCTTCTTCAGACGATCCTTAATGATTTGGACATTTGTCCTTCTTCAGATGATCCTTGAAGCTTTGGACATTTGTCCTTCTTCAGATGATCCTTGAAGATTTGGACATTTGTCCTTCTTCAAACAATCCTTGAGGATTTGGACATTTGTCCTTCTTCAGACGATCCTTGAAGATTTAGACATTTGTCCTTCTTCAGACGATCCTTAATGATTTTGACAGATGTCCTCCTTCATACGATCCTTGCGGATTTGGACATTTGTCCTTCTTCGGACAATCCTTGAGGATTTGGAAATTTGTCCATATATTCATCTCTAAAGGAAAATTTGTCTTTTGGCTTTTAACTGAAAACCAAGCATCAGCCGTAGGGACAGCACCGAGAAACAGGGAATTAGTGTTAATAACCTTTCCTAAGGTTTAAATCACAATGCCCATCATGGGAATCAAATCACAACCTTTTGGTTGCAAGCCCAACGCATTATTCAATGTGCCACTGAGACCATAGACAATCCTTAACATTTGGGTCAATTGTCCTTAAGACGATTCTTGACATTTTGGACAGTTGTCCATCTTCAGAAGATCTTTGATTTGGACATTTGTCCTTCTTAGGATGCCTTTAACTTTTGGATATTTTTTTTTTGGCAGATGACTTATATAAGATGTCTAACAAAGGATGAATGGCAGAAACCACACATCTGTTTTCCTGAACATTTTATTGACCAGCACAGACCTTTCAAAAGGTTTTTTAAATACAATAGTCATTATACTGATCCGTATTAACCCATCCCCTCTTTTTTAAAATGTTTCCTTTTTAGCCTTGTAAGGATAACAACTGGTACTTTTGTTGAAACATCAAAGACTGTAACCTTTTCTCATGAATCATACGAATGGTTCACACCTGACATTGATGGAGATCTCAAATTTAACGAGATGTAAAAACACTTGTCTCGCTGCAGACCTTTTTAATGGTGCTGACCTGATTTCACTGCCATGTCTTCTTGATTTATACATTATTATACCTTATTAATGTAATTGAAATCATATTGAATGTGGTGTCATTTGATTGTGTTTTGCTTTTATGTAATTGAAATCATATTGAATGTGGTGTCATTTGATTGTGTTTTGCTTTTATGCAATTGAAATCATGGTTGAATGTAGTGTCATTTGCCTCATATTATGCTTTTGTGTAATTGAGTTAGAATTGAATGTAGTGAAGCTTGGTTGTGTTTCCTATTATATTCCAGTGTATTATGAGAATCAAAAAATTGCCCATTGTCTACATTTTATCCATGAAATTTACAAGTGCAATTTTGTGTTTGAAATTTTTTGAATCCCTGATGGTTGTTAGAAAAAACATGTAATTTCTTTGAGGTTGGAGTTTGTAAATCAATTCCTGCCTTCTTATCTATATGCACATTCTGATTCTTCCACACATGCTCTAAATGATGGGTTATAATCTAAAGTATGGTATTGCCAAATGCAATAGACCAAAGCCTGTTTAATATCTGTTCAGAAAAGGAGATTAAATGACTGGGTTATAATAATATTATCATAGATATTATATATAATATAATGGAGAGGGCATTTGAAATCCGTTTTACCAACATTCGTAACGAAAAATATCCTTTACCCCTACATTTTCTTAACTACCGAGACATAACTAATAAAGAATTCTATCAATTTTTATCATAGAAATGGATTAATCACCATCCTAGTCCCTTAAAAGTTATCAAAGGGATATATAGAACTGTCCAAAAAAATAACTCGGTCATTGATGGATTGCTGATAGAAAATGTCAGTTATTGAGGGCTTATTTACATATAGGTTCTATTATGTTATGGCTTTCAACACAGTGTATTCATGTGCTCATACATACTGAGATCTCCCTACAACTTGCACAGCATATCCAGTTTGCTAATTGTGTCATATATACTGGGAATCATCAAAATCACAGATTTAAAGCTTTTCGCACTTTGTTGAGGTTTTTTTTGTTTTTTTCATAATCTGATAATAATTTTCCATCTTCTACTCCATTTATGGGCAAGGAATTAAAGAAATGAAATAATTTATCTGAGTAGGAAAGTATGTTAAGAATGAAATGTTAACTTTTGATACAGGAACTAGAGCTGTTTAGAAGGTTTATTTTTGTTTAATGAAGACCAAAGTAAGGGTATTAAAGACTTATGTCTGGTCAGTACTGGTATGTGGTTGTGAATGCTGGAATATTTCAACAGACTGTAGGAAAAGAATGGAAGCAGCAGAAATGTCGTGTGACCGCAACACATGTTATGATCGGTGAATATTTGAAGTATGATTTTGTGTTAATTCTTTAACAGATTTGCAACAACCATAGCAGTCTCTTATTTAATACTATCTTAAATGGGCAACCAATGCAAATTTCCAAAATCTTGTGAGATGTGATCTGTTTTCCTTTTTTCTTACAACCACTCTCACAGCAATATTTTGAATCATCGGATGGAGGGTTTAATGTTAATGCCTTTTGCGGATTTCCATAGTTCTAATTGCAGTAGTCAATTTCATATAAAGAACTAAGTGTCATTAATGTTTTAATAATATCAGATGACAGGAAATGGTGAGCACGGCTTAAACTGATGAGCTGAAAAAGTTAGTAATCTACGCATATAGTCATTTTGAGATTTCATCAAAAAGTCATTGTCAAGATCAACATCTAGTTGTCTCGCTTCCTTCATGAATGAATTTTGCATGTTATATTTTAAAAAGTATAAACTAAGGACGTCATTTCCTTACATCCTACGTACAAAGTGCATAGATACCTGAAACAGAAATACTGTAATCATTCTAACGTCACCAGGGTATTCCAGTGTAAGTATTTTTAAGAGTTGACTATGATCATTGCAGTGGCACTGTAGCAGAATCGCTTGGGTGTTTTACTACAGAGCTATAGGTCTGTTTGGGTATAAGTTAGCTCCGACATTGTGACATCGGGGAATATTCTTAATTTGATTATCTTTCACTCGCCCTCTCTCACAAAAGGAAGAAGAAAGTGGTTATCATAATGCACAAATTGGGACTTGATGGCTGTTGTTAATTTGTTGTTATTTTGTTTTTTTAATTTTGCTTTTTAGAAATAGTATTTCCTTTTTGGCTGTAACTGAAATGTCTATTTAGCCAATTAGTTACTTCTTAGTGTTATTTATTATGTTCTCTCTCTCTTAGTTTTAACTAGCCTCAGTGCCTTGCTTTATCATGAGGGCTGAGATGACCTAGTAGTCAGAGAGGGGCCCTAAAACACCAAACATACAAACCCACTCCTCCCAGTTTTGAACAGAGGAGCAATTGTGTTGGGAAGTTTAGTAAGCCTGTGACAAAATACCATCTTTTTTATAATTTTAAAAACAAAGGGGTGGGGGAGGAATTTAATTAATATTAGAAATACATCTGAACAGAAGTTAGCATATAGCAGTTCGTAATTGCTTTTTAATGTTGTTTATAAGTGCTAGCAGAGATCCCTGGCTTTTTAGAGAATGAAAAAGGCGGCCTTTGCAGTAAATGTACTGTGTATGTAGATCTACTTCATTTGCTCGTTGTTTTTGTATTCAACGCTAAAATTTGGTTTCGACCTCAAATTCTGGATCTGGTTGTTTACATCAGTAATGCTTGCAGGGCATAAAATGGAGTCTCACCAGTAATCAAACCACTGCAATTTGTTTCTTAACAACTGAAAAAAATACTAAATTACACTTCTTTTTATCCATGTTTTAAGTGTGCCCATGCACACCAGTAGGTATCAAAATAAAGAGGAAAGCGCAAATTCTCCCAAGAAAAAATATTTCAGACTCAAGTAACGTTTGACAGATCTTTAAAATCTCAACTCAGGAAATGTACTCAGGAGCATGAGCAATGTCAAACTTTAACTGTTAACTTATGATAGCTCTTAAGTCGCTATGAAATTACGTGCTTGCGAGAAGAGTTAAGTATTTACAGGTGTGAAAAGTACAATTCTGAGTTTACTTGTGGAAGCACAGTCTTGCTTGTGACAATCATAAACAATCATGATTGCCAGTTTACCAGAATTCTGGTTTTGTGATATCTTAAAGAAAAAAAAATTCCCGTTTTAATAGTTTGAGTCAGTCCAATAGTGAAATGAGCACATTATCATTATCCCTTCACAGCATTTCCGTTTGTTGTTTTTTTACATTTTCTGCGTCATATCATCTACCTTCGTCCTTCAAATTGTTTTGCGTAGCCTGTTAATCTGATTCACCAGTTTGATGGTAAGCCATTGGTGACAGTTATGTGTGCATGTTACAGTTTGCATATCTGCAATCCATGACGATGTAAGAGAGAGAAAGAGAGAGAGAGGGGTAGACAGACAGACAGAGACAGAGAGAGACACACAAACACATACACACACACCTTAATTTGCCTTATGACTATTGAGCTTGTATTACAAGGAAAAGTAAAGTTTAGGCACAGGCATTGATTGAGAATGATACTTTTTCAGTAATACTTTTTGAGGTTTGATAACGTTTAGGAACTGAATTTCTGATGTTGAAACCTTCAACTGCTCGCACCCATGTAAACAATGTTATACTTGATTGTATGTAGATATAAAATATATTTGCTGATAGAGAGGCCATATAACATTTCTTTCTTGGGAGTTGATAACTGCAGATTGTACAGTTTTGATGTAATCAACATCAGCAGTTTTATGTCCTGTGTTATGTTTATTGCTTATTCAACATCTCCCGTCAATCTTCACAATACTCATCCTTACAATTGAGATTGTGACAAAGCATTTCCTTGAATACTTATCATAAGGAATTGTATATTTATTTAGCTCTTTTGACACGGATTCCACTTCCTTAAAACTTGCATTAAGAGTAAGCTACTCTCTGTCAAATTTCTTGCCATGAAAAACAAAGAAAATGATTCTTCAGCCATACCATTCATTATGAAATATAATGTTTATTACCTATGAATATTTGTGTGAGACAATTTTTCATTAGCGTTAAAAATTGGTCCGTATTATGTTGAAAGTGTTTAAGGTTGATGTGATGGTGTCTTTTCATTGATGTTTTTGTTTTACACTCATGTCAATGAATTTAACAAATTAAGTTTCCCTGATATCTATAGGAATGTTATACAAATTATTTTCGGCATTAGCTATGGAAGTGAAAACAGAAGAAAATAGAAAAGAAGGCCTGCTGTGGAGATAGACAGCGTTAATATGTATTTTGTAAGTAGACTACAGCTTACTCTTATGATAGCAAAGCCTCTCCTTTTGCTGTCCACCCTGAAACTTTGAGGAATATGACAGTGATTGGGGTTGTTAGTTGTTGGAAAAATGTAAGAATAAGAAGAATCAATGCTAACAATTCTTTTCTGTTCTTGTGGTGTTGAAGAATGCATCTACATAGATCCTCCCGATTGTATATAATAAATAAATAAGCTTGTATCCAGGTCTAGAGTTATGAGGTGACCACCTAACTTTTTTTGTAATGGTTAAGTTTGATCTTTAAGTGAAATTGCATTACAACATGTATCAAGGTTTGGTCACTTTTAACATTATTTATTTCTAATTTGATTGAAATTTACATTTTTTAACCTATTGGTTTTTCTTTTCTCAACTGTGTACTTAGTCATCATTATATGATTATTGCAGTTGGAACTCCTAAAGGCACCTTTGAAAATTGGAAAACCAATCAAATCACTCTGAAATACCTGTACCAGGGAATGGAATATTTTTAGATGTATAACCTTTCTACCCCTAATCTGGACAACAGGGCAATTGGCATATTGAGAGAGTGTTACTTAATCACGAGATCTATACTTGTGATTTTTAATTTCACATTTTTGCCACCATGTTCAGCATTGTACCTGTACTTGAATGCGCCAGTCTGTTCTTCTGAAACAGTAGGGTTTACTCAAAGAAAATAAAAGACCCACTTAGAGATGCCCATGTGGATCCCGGGTTCCTCAACTGAGGATGGAAAATACGGCCACTACCAGCACTGCCCATGCATACTATACTATAAGGCAGACCCTCCATAGACGTCATATGACACTCAGCACACAGCAGATGGCAGGCGTGCGTAAGAAAATTAAACACAACGATTTAGAGTTGCACACTCCATTGACGGCACGACACAACTGTGACGAAACATTGCGTGCCTTGGTCGGCTGCACTGCTCGTTTTTTGTGCCGTGTGCTGCCAAAATGGATGACTACAGGAAAGAAATTGTGAGATCGACCGCTTCTTTGGGACCCCAAAAACCCTTCTGACAGTGGTTCCCGATAATTGCAACCAATTGGTTGTAGATGAGGAAGCACTAGGTTCTTCAGTTCCTCATACGTTCTGTATCATATTCTTATGTAGTTGAAGAACAATGTCTCATCTCTACGTGTCATCAAGGATCAGAAACTTCGATGAAACTCTACTGCTCCTCAATAGAAAATGTTCTCTGTACCACATGATCTGCCTTTTCTGCTTTTTTTTCTGATTATTTAGCATTGTTAACATGATCAGAGTATCTTCATCAGACGAAATCATGATAGGCCTAGGTTGTGGTGTGTTGTGTTGTGATGTCGTGCTATGGCCTACGGAGGTTGGTTTTAGCCTGTGGCACGGCACATGCCAACAAGTCATGTGCCGCTTGCCGTGTGCCGTTTATGGAGGGTCCACCTAGAGGCTACAAAGGATGGAGTGAGAATTTTTTCCCTCCTCTGCCTTCTTATGTCAGGCTTTCATTTGTGTCTTCAGAGGGAAGAGTCTTGCTGAGAAAGGGAAGTAGACATAGTTCAGTGGCTGTCCCCCATTCATATGCTTTACATAACTGACAAATGCTTTCGGGGTCACTTGCTATTTACATGAACCGAACATTTTTGTACACAAAGGGGATTAGATGAACATCTTGGGTGGTTACGATGTGCACAGCTTGGGGCTTGATGGCCTTCAATTCAATTCAATTCAAACAATTCTTTATTGTCAGATATTAGTGTAAATACATTGTAGAATTAAGGTATTGCACATAATGAATATATTTAAAAGACAAAATCTTAGCAAGGTCTGTAGTGCTCTTTTCCGACATTAAATAATTAAAAATACATTTATTACATTAAAATGTTATTATATACGAAAATTTCATTGTACAAAGTTAGAAATAGCAGTAAATTAAAACAGACAAAGGCAAAAGTTTACATAATATTCCCATCCTACATGGATATTGAATTTTATAAAAATATTTAGATCACTTGCATTGCGTAGGTGCCCTGGCAGATTGTTCCACATGACCACAGCCAAAATGAGTTGTTTTCACCATGGGGATATCAACTGAAAATGTGTGTCTAAAATAGTATTTTCTTTCTTTATAATTTATTAAATTTTGAAGACAGTTTGGGGACAACCCATTAAGAATTTTGGAGGCTTCAATTGCCATTGTATGTTTCCGTTTAGTTTCTAGAGAGGGGACTTTTGCTTTTTGTAACAGATCTTCATAAGTGCCGCTGTAGTCGTGGTAGATAAATCTGAGAGCAGACTCCTGGATTTTTTCAACTTTTTTAGTATTTGCTGTTGAGCAGAAGTGCCAAGTCAGTGGACAGAAGTTGAAATTTGATAAAGGTATGAAAAATTGTAAGTTTATTTGATTTAGACAGATATCTTCCAATACGTTTCAGAACATTTAATTGTTGAGAAGCTTTTCTACAGATGTTTTTAATATGAATGTCAAATTTTAATTCAAAGTCGATATCAACCCCCAGAAGCCTGACAGACTCCTCACAAGGTAAAGATACTGATCCAATATTGAATACTGGGGCCTTTCCGTGAGTCCTTTTGCCTAACGCCAATGCTTGAAATTAATCTGGGTTTGCTTGCATGAAATTAATTTTGAACCAATCATAGGGATCTGGCTCTCCTGCTCAAGAACGTTGACAAGTGTTTCATAATCTGTGTGACTTTAAGATAAAGTATTGTCATCAGCGTAGTTATAAAGTACTGATTCTTCAATTCCTTAATTTTTTTCGGTTTAACTTTAAAATAACAACAGCTATCAGATCAAACTTCGGCACACCTAATATTTAGCTTAAAGGACAAATTATCCCAAAATGTCAGAGATGAGAATTGAAAAAATTAAAATTATACTTTCTAAGACAAAAAATATGTCATTTTCATGAAAAAGACTGTAAAGTTGAGTTTTGACCAAGAAAATACTAAAAGGCTTCATGTCATCTGAGAATGTCCAGCTGTAAATCTTTATAACAATGAAAATGTCACAATTTAACCTACAAGTTACAGATTATTACTAATTCAATAGCGTCAAATATGTCTGCCAATATCAAAAGCTTCCGCTGCTTTCTTACATGGCTTTATTAGAAGGATTTTTAAAAAAATTTGAATGGGCAACTCATTCTCCAGATCTAAATCCACTAGTTTCTTGCCTCGCTGGGTTTTTTTTTTGTTCTTGTTGTTGAAAGACCGGAATTGCAATGAAAGTACCACCATCGAGACTGTAGATCAGCTAAAATTCTGTAAGAAAGGGGATATGTGACAGATTGTCCATGACCCTATTAAGCAAGTCGTCATGAACATTCAACGTCGAATTAATGCGTGCGATGATTGCTGGGATAGGCATTCAGAGGAAACTTTCTTAGAGAATATTTGAAATAGTTCTGCAATAACATGCAGTAATTTGTCGGCAAAGTATGGCATTTTCATTGCAACAAGTGATCCTGGTAGATATTCTCAGATTGCGTTGTTATGAAACCTTTTTTTAATTTTCTGAACTCAACTTTGCGTGCTTTTCATGGCATTTTTTTTCTTCCAATGTTCATAATTTTAAGTTTTCAATACATATCTTTGAAAATTAAGAATAGTTCGTCCCCTGACCTGGATTTTTAGTGTGAAAATTTTGATTTCATTGCTATTATTGTTAATTTAAAAAATATAATGATTTTGCCCCTTCCTGCTCAAAGGCAGAATAGTTTACATGAATCTGGTTAAAGTTCTCCATCTCTTATTCATCTTGGAAAGTCTTAAAAAACC
>JAOWAY010458445.1:0-13063 GCA_028565895.1 Goniobranchus geometricus | reverse complement strand
TCTGCATAGTTAGATTGAATATCATCCAGAAATGCACCATCACTAATTGTATTGAAAAGAATAAAGAGAAATGTTGATGACAACCTAGATCCAAGTCAAAGTGCTTTGGGATGGTAGAAGCACATCAGACATAATATGGGCCCACAAATGGGTGATCAGCTAAGCATATGCAAAGGAGGTCAATATTTTCATCACAGGCATTGATCTTTCAAGTGCTTTCGACATCATTGACCAACATTTACTCCAGAAAATTATGTCAAGTTTCATTGAAGGAGACGAAATGCTAAGATATCTTCTTAGTGAGACAGAGCTGAGACTTAAACAAAATAAGAGGACATTAGATAATTTCATATCAGACATTGGAACACCACACGGAAATGGTCTTCTTCCAGTTCTCTTCATAAATTATCTGGAGCATGCTTTGAGAGGCCTAAGTCAACCACAAAGAAACAACATTCCTTACAAACTTGAATATATGCTGATGAAATTGACTTTGTATCCTTAACAGGATTCAAAGACATACAAACAATCCAAGAACACTTCAATGATGTCAATCTTCATGTGAATGGAAGTAAAACAGAATTTGCATCAATTACAAGAAACGATGATAGCTGGAGGAAGACAAAGAAAGTTGGATCACTCCCTGGAGACAATGAAGATATATGTAGGAGAAAACAAATGGCAAATGCAGCAATTCATAAAGCAATGCATGAGAATCAAACTATTCAAGACAATCGTAAAATCAGTTCTCCTATACAACTGTGAGACATGGGCACTTACAAAACTAGATGAGCAGAAACTAAACAACTACCACCAAAGACAACTCTGTACAAATTTCAATGTCAGATATCCAAAAAGTTACAAAAAACAAATCCCTGTTCAAGAAAACCAATACACTTTTAGGGAAACCAAGCAATGCTAGCATACTTTCACCAAGAGAATCCAAAACGCATAGGCGACAAAAAACATCAATTGTAAGAGCATTAAGATGTGCCACACCCCAACTAAAGTCAATCTCTGACCTTGAAAAGTTGCGACACATGGCAGAAAATCGGACTGAATAGAAATGCATTACCAATAGACAAAGCAGCCCAGTTGGCACAATCGGTTTTCAACGCAGGGGCCATAAGTGAAGTTAGTCAAACTTAAATATAAAGCATATACAAAGTACTGGGCACAAAGAAAAAAAAAGACAATGGACTGTCATTTTTTCTTTCACAGTTATGCCCAAAAGAAGGAGAAAAATTTCCTATTTCATTTCTTAAACTGTACAGCAAACTTTTAGATTAAAAAGTTTTAAGAGATTGAAATTATTTAATAGCACGTTCATGTTCAATAGATGCCATTTTATTCATATTTTACCAGAAGCTGCAAAAAGCAGGCAGCTATGTATATATCCACATGATAACAAGAAGAGGAAGATCTTGAATTGTTAATATAAAGAGACTACTGTTTCTATTTCTAGGGTGGAATGCCAACTCCTGAATCAGCTTCGGCGGCAGCCTATGGAAGTGCTCCAGGTTTACCTTATGCCCCCCAGCCAGGTGGGCCTAGTGGGCCTGGGGGTATAGGTTTTAATGTAAGATATGTGAGACCACTCACTTTTGTTTCTTTTTGTGATTAATGTTCTGAGAGTAATGTGGTAATTTGAAAAGCAAGTGAAAAGAAAAGCATAATGATTATTCTCAGGAATATTTAAAGGGTCTATTTTAAAGATATGGCTCATGCTCTATACATTAACAATTCATATTCTAAGTAGATTTTTTCTTGTTTTCTTAATAGCAGAGATTTAAATAATTCAAAGTGTGATTTTAAACAATTCAAATTGTGATTTTAAACAAAATTGTTGTTTCTTAGCTGAAAAAAATAATTTTGAATGTTTTCTGATGGTAATTGCTCTTGATTGTATGGAAGTAAAGTTAATACATATTTATTTATATTCAGCTTTGGGGGAACTGCTTTTTTTTTTTCTTTTTTTTTCTTCCCTTCATTTTATCCCTCTTTTGCATGCTCTTGAACTTTGTCTCTGGGTCCTGTTGTTTAGATGTATTTACTGGGCAGTTATCTTGAATTTGAAGCCAAACTTCAGTCTTGATATATAGAGGATAAAAATAATCAGTCAGATGATCAAGAAAATGAAGATCCTCCTTATTTCCATCACAGTTTCTGTTCTTCTATTCATCTCTTTTACTCTAAAAGACCTCATTTACTCTTCTTTTGGTTTTCATGTTATTAAAGATATTCCACCTGCCAACCAAATAATGGTGATTCAAAATCAGACATGTTAGTTTTAAAAGAAGAGAGAAAACAGAAATTGTAATATTTCATTGCATCCAATTTGTTTCATATGGATTTATTAAAAATTGCTCCCTTCACATAAGGCTTCATATTAATTCTATAACATTTAAATACGGTGGTCGCTGCCTAACATCCACCTGCCTTATATTCACATCTGCCTATCATTCACATTTCTACAAGACAGGATACAGAGTTTTTCCTTCATAAATTAGGCCTCTAACACCCACATTATAAACATGACTTCCTCTTTCATCCACATTTTTGAAGATGATTTGAATTATAGTTTTTTTTCTGATGAAGAAAGAAGAGGATAAGGAGTCTGCGGCACATTTCAGACATGCCGAAATTTGTAATACGTAGGGGAATATGCAATTCCAACCTGGTTGTCAATAACAAAAGAAACCTCATAACCACCGTCTCACACCTCAAACCATTCATACAGACAACATGTATGCAATGACTCCTGTTGAGCCTCCCATACCAACTGATAAGTGTAGCTAAGTTCGACATTCTGAAAAAGGGGGATGCATAATGCCAACCACCTATCCAGCGATTAATTAGCCTATAAGTTTACAAGCCCTTGCCAGTGTAAAAGAATGGTACCATCTCATCTTAACAAAAAGAAAGTAATTGTCAAACCATTCATATGAGAACATAATATAGACAACAGGCAAAGCAATGCCACATTAAATGGAGCAACATTGCTTGTTCATTTCATTGCTCATCAGTCATAACCAAATTTTATTGGCCACCTATACTGATTGACAGGTAAGTAAAGTAGCACTTAATCTGCTCACAGTTCCCAATGACATAGGGCAGACATCGATAAATAGGCATTGTTTGATTGGCAATTTTGTTTGTTTCCGAAGCGACTCAATTCTCATTATAAGTGAAGGTCATGGTTGAGTGGTGTAAAAACAAGGGAGAAAGTCGAGGAAATTATTTTCTCCATTACGCTCCCTTGCCCTCCCTGTATATCCACATCCGGCTAACATCCACATGTCTTAGTCTCCCAAGCATGTGGATGTTAGACGGAGACCACTGTATGAAAATAAAGGTCAAGTTAAAGGTCATAGTACTCTTCAAAATTGTCTGCTCCATATTGACTGAGCAGTCAGAATAGCACCTAATAAAGCTTTGTTTGCAAAGTAAGTAATATTTTATTACCTTTAAATCAAAGCGTTTGCAAATAATTCTTCATACCTTCCATTTTGATCGAAGGAGAGGCAACACATTATGCAGTTTCACTCCCCTGACATGGGTTCTCGAGATTTTTTTCGGTTGGATTTTTCAAGGCCTTAGGGTATCAGAATATCTTGATAAATGGAGGAGTTAATAAAGAGAATCTGTTTTGATAATTGATCATGACTTATCGTGCTGCGACCCCTGCAAACCTGCGAGAAATATGTGAAACTGAACAGAAATAAAAGGAACTCTCTTTGAGCATCTTTTGTAAATGATAAGTCAATCAATGAATGAATATGACAGGAGTGATTGGTTTGTCCTTTTCCTCTTATCCTTTTCTTCAACTTGTAATAGTTATAGTTATATATCTGAAGTGTCATTTCTGTTTTAATTTGTCCGGCCAAGGAATTTCCTGTTCTTGATTTCAGTCTCTTCTTTTCTGACATAAGTGTTTGCCTAAGATGTTATGTCTGTTTTAATTTGTGTCTTTTTTTTTTCTTTTTTTTTTTAAGTCGGTTCTTCTCTGATATATTGTTGTTTCTGTTTTAAAGAGCATTTTATGATTTTATTTGAATTTTGAAACATCCAATTTTTTCATTCTTTCATGCTAGGTTTTGGGTTTTTTATGTCGTTATTTTTGCTTTTCACATGCAATTATACTAAATAAAACTTCGTTGCTTGCACCTTTGTATGGTAGCAACACTAATTTGAAAGCAATCTGTTCTTATTTCTGTTGATAGAGACTTTTAAAAGTAGGCCTTTAATATAGCTCACCTATCTCTTCTTTTAAAAAATATTGAGAATCTCCTGTACTGTAGACATTAAATATTTCAAGATTTGGAACAAGCAATAGCAAAATAATCTTCTCTATGCTATAAACAAGGTTTTATAATTTTTTTTTTACAATAAGAGGGAAACTATATAATGCCATTCACAAATTAGTACACCAATGGTGTAGTATCATTCATAAAGTAATGCATCAATAGTGTATGAAATCAGGCTGGCAACAAATACAGTTCATATTTAAGCTTTTGTTTAAACTGCAGTTATATTTTCAGTGTATTTACCTTTTCACACTTTTTCTTTCCCTTTCAATATTTTATGCAATCTTTCAATAAAAGCACAACTGAAAAGAAAACAATTCCTTACGGCTTATTACATATCCCACCGTAATTTATTGGCTTCTTAAGACTGGTCCCCCCATGCCAAGTGGTCCCCCTATGCCAGGTATGCCCCCAGGACCTGGGTACCCCCAAGCAATGCCAGGAGGGCCTGTTTCCCAGGTAGATGATTGAATGTGGTTGTCTCTTGTTCAGTAGTAATTGCATGAAAGAAAGATATATTTCCATGTCTACCCTTTTAGAGGTGTGTGTTTAATTAATGTGTTTAGATTTATTGCAATTGTTTATATAACTTGTATAGAAATAGCATGTAAAGAACACTGGAATTCTATGGTCATGTAGATCACAGAAGTTATCCCTTTAGGTCTGCAGAGTTTTATATATGTATTTTTAATCAGCTACTTCAGATATATATTATGGTTTCATACTTCAACTTGTGTTCCTCAGGGTTTCTAAATTTGCTTCCAACACACAAAGTTATAAATATAATTAATTGTTAATACAGCGGTGTCTGCCCAACATCATACCACCTAAGAATCAATTCCACTTTTATTTAGGATGCTAAATTTTTTTTCTTCATAGATTCACCTTTTAACTTTGTTTTATTAGTTCAGTCCCTACCATAACATCCCTCTCCAGTCTGGTTAACAGGCCACATTTGGGGAAGAGTTGTGGCAATTTTAATTAAGCATTGCTAGTTATGTCACTCACTTTTTTCTTGAAAGGAGGATGCAAATAATTTCATTTAGTAAAAAAAAAATAATAAATTCATATATATAATAATCTGGTCAGGGTGTTGCACTGTGGATGCTGGCTCCCTCTAAATGAGTGGAACAAAAGGACTAGTTCTCAATGTCATCTGATACCTTGGTTGGTGTATTTTTTCTTTCTGTTTTGTTCATTGCAAGCGGGTTGACCTCCAGATTCACTGTAAGTGGTGAATAGGCAGTAGGCAGTGGTTTAATAAACGATTCAAAATTGGTTATTACATAAATTTATTCAAGATAGCTGAGCCCTGCTCAGGCCATACTTAGATCATACTTCCATACCTCAAAACTCTTTCCATGAAAGTTTGATGGTTGATGGAGTACTTGACAGTTTTGGTCCTTATGTTAGTAGTTCTTCGATGCATAATTTCCATACTTACCTTTGTAATTCTATTGGTGTACACTACAGAGTAATGTTTAACTATGCTGGCTGGATCACTCTTGTAAAGATTTGCCCCTAAATGTCATTAAATCATTTGTTTGGATGTAAAGTTTCTCCTCTGAGTTAGATTGCATACAGCCATCCTTTTCAATTTGCCTCAAATGGAATGTAAGGTGGAGATCATTTTGTGGCCTTTTGAAATATTAGAAGTTTTTGAACTTTTCTTTAATTTTCTAAGCCGCAGAAGTCTTTTTCTTCCCTCACTTTATCTTCTTTTATATACAATTTTAAACCTATAATGCATCATTCTTGGTTTGTTTGATTTATATATATCAGGTGGTCCAAAAAATAAACAAACCAAGAATGATACACTATAGCTTTAACATTATCGGGTGATCCAAAAATAACCAAACTATTAATGATGCATTATTATAGCTTTTAAGATATTCAAGGAATTATCATTTTATTTTGTACAGGGGTATATTGCAGCATAATACATATTTATCCTCAAAATAATGTGTCAGTCAATAAGTTGTACAGTTATGCCTTAATGTCTGGTTTAATGAAGTGAGATTGGCTCTCAGAGTATATTTGTTTTTCGAGTACCCCTTTGAATAATGATTCTGTTCATCACTTGTCTTGGTTTTTCTTCTGCTTTGAAATTTATCTTTCAATCTGTTCAGTGAATATTGGAGCCAAACAAAAGATATTCTTATGAATAAGCAATAGATTTTTTAATCGACCGATGCAGGATTAATCTGGAGGCATGTGTTGTCCACTCTGTCTAGATGGAAACCATGGACTGGATATTGAACCAGTCTTCCTTTCTCTGAGTCTCAATGTAGACTTCTGCTTAAACTATATCAATCTGTTGATTTACTTTTCTCTTTTCGTCACTTGGCTCCCTGATGTTAAAATTTTTGACTACAATCTTTAAAATAGGTACTTTACTCCATTTGTTATAGAACATGGTAATCCATGTAAAATTTATCAATGCATGAAAAAAATTGATTTTCATGCACTACACTCGTTTCCAAATTTGAAACTGCCAAGTTGAAAATGGTTGGTTTTGTTTTTTTCTCTTTTATTGTTTGTTTTAGGATCACCTGTTTGATATATAGATTATCAGAGAATTTATGAAATATTTTAGTGCTCTCATGAGCATTAATTCTTACAGACAACAGCCTCATTCTTTTCTTTTCAGAATTATCTGTTCTGTTATTGAACCATTCGTTACATCTGCTTTATGCATTTCGTGATTTTTGCTTCTCCTGCCTTTTTTCAAGCTTATAATCAATGGAAGTGTATCATCATTACTAAATTATATCTGCTTAACTTGATTTTCATGACTGTTGAATGAAACAAACACAGTAAAAAAAATCCCCCAAAAACATGATTTTGTTATTGAGACGCAAGTTTTTGATTTAGAAATTATACTTAAAGATCTGCATTTAGATTTTAGATTTATAAACAATAGTCATGCACATTGTGCTAACTAAAAAAAAATTGTGACAACTGCATTGGGTCCTTGGGTCCATGATATATTTGAGAAGCTGTTTTCACTATTTTCAATATTCGTCAAAATTATAATTATTTGTTTTATGGAACTGAAATTTATGATACTATGTAAAGAGTAATAAATATATTTGATAAGGAATTTATGATGAGAAGGGAGAATGGTAAGTGACATCAACTTTCCAATTCTTTTCTATTTTGTCAATAAATATAGCATCCATATATTACACCTTTTTTTTCATTCACATTTGCATAGGGGTCCAAGTGGATATACCGGTATTATCCTAATGCTAGAAACCTAAAATGCCTTTTCACTGAACAATTTTTAGTTGTTCTACAAAAGCATATAACACCAAAAAGCAAACTAGGCTATGATATTTGGCAGAATGAAAATGATTGTGTGAGAATGTCAATTTCAGGTCATAATTGATGTTCAACCCCAGATGAGCTTTGCAAATGAATGTGTAAAAACCTTGAGTTTTGGAGATACCCCGTTTTCTTAACAGTTCATGAAAATCAATTTCGACAGATATGAAATTTGCATCTATGACGTAATAGAAATACTGCACCATTTATATTGCTGAAGAGGAATCAAGCAATGTTAGCATTTTAGTTCTTACCTTTACATTTATACATACCAGTATATATGTGTATTAATCTCTGTTTAATTGGGAAAGACATTTTAAAATAAATAGGAAGTCCAGAACAATATTATTGAAATTTTGCATGGATATACTCTTATAGATTTGTAGATGATTATATATCAAACTCATATATTTGTAGATGATTATATATCAAACTCATATATTATGCAGCATTCTTCCAGGAACTCAGTAATTGAATACATCTAATTACTTTTATCTCCCCTTGTAGCAAGGATATCCACCTCAACCTGGTTACCCACAAGCCCCACAGCAAGGCTATAGTCCAGCTCCCCCTGGTGGGTATGGTGCTCCTCCCTATGGTCAACCTCAAGGAGGGGCGCCTCCACCTCACCAACCATATGGTGCCCCTCAACCAGGAGGTTACGGTGCTCCTCCAGCTGGAGGTCCTAACCCTCCCCCTCCAGCCAGTTATGCTCCTCCTGCTGGTGGAAGTTATGGTGCACCCCCTGCTGCAGGTGGTTATGGAGCGCCACCTGGTGCTGGAGGGTATGGAGCACCACCTAGTGGTGGATATGGGGCGCCCCCAGCTGCTCAACCGCATGGAGGCTATGGCACAGGACAACATGGATCATACAGCTCACCAGCAACGCATACTATTAAGGTTGGTAATTGAGATCAAAGAGATGTGTTTTCCTTTTACAACAGGCAAAAGTTTTAAAGTCTGATTGAATTGTTTAGCAGTTGCAAGGAAAAAGCCCTTCCTTGATGTAGCTGTCATAAACTTTGTTAAAACAAAACTGATTGTCATTTGACTTTTACCGAAAACTCGGTGTCAACAGTAGGAACAATGCTGCAAAATGGTGGTAATTAAGTGTTAAATAACCTTGTCCAGGGGTTAAGTGACATTACCCTTACCAGTAATCAAACCCGCAACTTTTCATTTGCAAGCACAACTCACTACTCACTGTGAGTCACAGTGCCACAGTGACTTTTCTGTAAACTGAGAAATTGTCTTGGGATTGTTAAAATTCATATATAAATAAAGAGGTTGTATCCTTTGCATAAAATGTTTGGCTAGAGTTTCTGTTGCATCCCCTTCCTGACACAACCACCAGTCTGGACTGCTGGGTCTCTTTCTGCCTGCTTTTAATGGTATCATCCTTTACTCCCCTCTGGTGAGGGCCATCCTCACCTTTATCAGATTGTGAAATAGAATTGAGCAGGCGACACAGGCAAGTTGAAGTGGATTGAGAAGGATGTCAGGCATTTTGTGGGTAAGGGGGATACCATCAAAGTTGAAAGGGAAAGAGAGCTTTCCACTCACCAATGATACATTGGGCCTAGAAATTGGGGCTTCTAAAAATTGATAAGAGATGACAATCGCGGTTGCTAGAATGAAGATGCAATCTTCCTCTTTGGATATATGGATCATATTCATGGGAGAGATGGAGAGTATATTAGCAAGAGAATGCTGAGGATAGCACTACTAGGTAAAAAGGAAAAAAAGAAGACGAAAGAGAAGGCAGATCTATATGAGTGGAATTGTGGAAGATATGATGGCCATTTGTGTGAGGGAGAAAAGGAGTATTGAACAGGAACAACAGCTCACAGAAAATCTGCTATGGCAACCCCAGCGTGACAAGTCAAAAGAAGGAGAGTGACATTTTATTTCATTGAAATTTCAATCAAGTATAATGGGAAAAAGTAACAGAAAAATGGGCTTAACAAAGTAAAAACCCACAACTACTCTTACTTTACACACACACACACACACTCACACACACACACACACACACACACACACACACACACACACACACACAAACACTTCACGAAAAAAAACAGAAAAAAAACAAAACCTCCCAAAAACAGTGTGTTTGATTTGTATGGTTCCCAAAAGAATTTTAGAATTCACAGAAGTATGTAGTTTTTTTGACCTATTAGCTCCTTGGTTGTAAAGTTTTGTTGAAATAGATCTACTGAAAGTCATGAAACAAGGTTATAAAAAAAGCAATCCTATGTTTGGAAAGTCCCAAAAATTAATCATCACAATCTCATTTAGGCCTTTCTTGTTGGGCAGATTGGTATTGCTAAATCTATTTTTCTGTAGACATCTTACCATCCCTTACTTCCATCTTTTCAAACAGGAAGAGGGCACGCTCAAGCCATGCAAAAATTTCAACCCTGAACAGGATGTGCAGCATTTGCGTAAAGCAATGAAAGGCTTTGGTATGGTTTCCTTTTGTTTTGAGTTGTTTGTTTGGTTTGTTTTTTGTTTTTTTTTAGGCGGGGAGGTTGTTTTGTGGATATAAAATGCTTCAAGATATTAGATATCAATCACTTATGATTTGTGTTATTGATATTTATATTGAAGAAATAACGTATGTGCAGTATCCCATGTGAATATTTTGAGTGAGTAAATCCAATTTTGACCATTTTTCCTTATTTTTTTCTTTTAAGGACCGATTCTGGTAATTTAATGAAAACCTTTAGAGGCACACAAGTTTCAAATTGACTTGCAATAGCTTTGTAAATTTGATCACATCATGCTATCATCTTACTGTGTACAAAACTTCATTTTCAATCAGTTAATGCACTGATTTTTCTCTGTTGTTTAGGAACCGATGAAAAGGCCATCATTGATATTCTGGGTCATCGCAGTAATGATCAGCGTATGAATTTAAAAGTCATGTACAAGACATGTTTTGGCCGCGTAAGCCTTTAAATCCATGTTTTTTTCTATTTTGAGATAACCTTTCCCCCATTATTTTTTTAAGGGATGAGTGATATTCTTCACCTCCATTTTGGGACCAAACTTTTCAGACATTTGTAATGCAAAAAAATGGCATTAAACTTCAAACTGTTATGTTGATTGGTACTGCTCCTGTAAGTCATTAACCCTGGAGCTGCCACATTGTAATTTCTGTAGCGTCTGGGGGATTTTTAGTGAAATGAGTGTGTTCAGAAATAGTTGTCTGATACCATATATTTTTGGGAAGGTAATTGATTGCTCGTAACATATTGTGTAAACTGTTGTAAATTTAGGTAAATTGTTATCATTACATGAGGAAAAAAGAAGATATTAAAAAAACAAACAGTTAAAATGTAATATTTTTCATAGCCTTTCCAACAATGTCTTTGAAATAGAAACACATTGAGAAATGGATTTTTTTTGTGAATTTTATATGATGTAGACCTCCAGGGGAAAAATAAAGATCTGACAAAATTTACAAAGAAAAATGTATTTGTCTTATTTTTAATTCACTTTCAAAGTAACATAGGAGCACAAAGGATTTCAGCGGCTATGAGGACTGAAACAAGTGTCATCGTAAAATATGTTTCATCCTAAACAGGAGTGATCTCAACCCAATTTAGACCTATAAAGCCTGCAAGGCTAGACTTATGTCCCTCTCCTCCGCCACTCGAACTCAATGGTCCACCAAATCAGACAGGAGGTCTGTAAAAGTCATCTTCTGAGTCATAATATCTCTCAAAAAGTTGGAAAATATTCCTGTTTTTACATCAATTGACCCCATTGGGGTAGGGTGTGGTGATGCTTTAAAAAAGTTAACTGATTTTTTTTCGATTTCAGGACAATTTTAGTCAGGCCCATATTTTCACTCTACTTCACTTTCCCTATCAGAACAGGCAGTGCAAGTAGTACTCTTCTTTGTAAGAGGGTTAGTTTTGGTTTCTGAAATGTTGATAAGCACCAAAGATGTTGAAAGGCAAGGCTGCTCTGGAGTCATGATGAAGGCTTTTTACTCATAAAGGTCTATTTGAACAGTTTGATGTCCATATGTATTGACCTGATTATTGGTTTTTTGTTTTTTTTTTAGTTTTAGGGCTCTTTTTAGAGTTAATGAACTCAATAGCGCCCTAAAACACCAAAGTGAATGAGCAAGAACATTGTATCTTAACTGCCTTGTGATGTGTTCAAATTCCAATGGTGTAGGCATCCTTATGATTCATGTACTAAAATTATCATAAATTCTGTTTCAGGATCTAGTCAGTGATCTTAAGAGTGAGCTTGGTGGCCGCTTTGAAGATGCTGTCATTGCTTTGATGATGACTCCTGCTGAATTTGATGCTTATGAATTGAGGAATGCAATGAGTGTAAGATTCTTGTTTGGCTTTTGTCTCTGTTGTCTTTTCAGTGAATCAGAGGACAGGGACGTTTCTCATTTTGTTGTTGCTTGTTTTGTTTTTGTTTTTTTTTTGTTTTTTATATTTGTAGATTGTTGGATTTTTTTTGTAAATTTGTGTAGCCTTGGGAGGCACAAGGGTTCAGTCTCATTTTTATTTCTAATGTTGCCTTAAATTTTTGGATGGGGCTTTGGTGAAGTTTTATTACCATTGTCATTTGTTTTTGTTATATTTTGAAGGTGATCCCAGTTTTGTTGTAGGATATTTTTGGTTGTGGCAGTTTTGATTTACTTTTAATAGTCTAGAGGTTGAACAGTAAACAGACAGTGTGGTATAAATTTGAGGGAACAATGGAAATATTATATGAAAAATTATTTTGTGCTTTTATATCTCATTAAACTTTTAAATATGTTCAAATGCATTAAAAGTGCTTCTGGATTATTTTTTTTCATACCATTTGCTTTTGATTTCATCTCTTATATTTTTTTTATTTTTAGGGAGCAGGAACAAATGAGGCAACACTGATAGAAGTCCTTTGCTCTCGAAGCAATGCTCAAATCAAAGCTCTTGCTCAGGCTTACAAAACAAGTACGATTTTGTTTGGATGTGTTGTTTTTTTTTGTGTTTTTTTTTTTTGTTCATTTTTCAAAAGGGTGGAGGGGGGAAGAGGAATTTCTAAATCCTTTCAACAGAGAAGGTGATGAAATGAAGGGGAGTGTCGTCTGCTCTCACGGGCAGGGGAAATTGGGCCAAGGAGGCCGAGCGTGGGCTGGGCTAGTTACTGGCTGGCTCGTGACAAGTTATCGGCCTGGAGAAACTCAAGAGAAGAAAGGAACGGTTATCATCCAGATGGTCAAGACGTATAGATATTTAATATTCTTATTATCGGCTTCTCTGTCTTTGTTTGGTGTCATTGCAAAGATGGCGGGTATTGTCCACCTCTTGACCAATCCCTACAGGTCACTAGGTCAACTGAAGGATCGGGCCCGAGACGATTTCTGTGTACGTGTGTGTGTGTGTGTGTGTGTGTGTGTGCGCGGGGGG
>JAOWAY010458334.1:0-13063 GCA_028565895.1 Goniobranchus geometricus | reverse complement strand
ATCTATTAAGTGCGGGAAGGAAGGGCATGAGGCAGCAGAATTTCAAGCAGATGATGTCTGTAAGCAGTGCTGAGATGAATGAGATACGTCAGCAAAATGTCAAGCAGAAAAAGTCTGTAGAAAGTGCCAAAAGGAAGGACATAAGGCAGCAGAATGTGAAACAGAGGATGACAGTAGGAAGTGCCGAAAGGAAAGACATATGGTAGGAGAATGTCAAGCAGAGGATGTGTTTAGACAGTGTCTCAATGAAGGACATGAAGCAACAGAATCTCAAAAGGAGGATGTCTGTAGGAAGTGTCGGAAGGAAGGACATAAGGCAGCTAATTGTCAAGAATGTGATGTCTGTAGGAAGTTCCAAAAGGAAGGACATATGTCAGCAGAAAAAGCCTGTAGGACATAAGACGGCAGTACGTCAAGCTGAGGATATCTGTAGTAAGTGTCAAAAGGAAGGACATAAGGCGGCAGAGTGTGAAAACGAGGATGACGGTAGGAAGTGCCGAAAGGAAAGACATATGGCAGCATAATGTCAACAAGGGGATGACAGTAGGAAGGGCCGAAGGGAAGGACATAATGCAGCGGAATGTCAAGCAAATGATGACTGCAGAAAGTGCCGGAATGACGGGACTAAGGCAGCAGAATGTCAAGAAGAGGATGACGGTGGGAAATGCCGAACGGAAGGGAATAATGCTGTAGAATATCAAGGAGAAAAAAATCTGTAGGAATTGCCTAAGAAAGGACACTGGGCAGCAGAATGTCAAGTAGAGGATGTGTGTAGGAAGTACTGAAAGGAAGGACACGAGGCAGCTGAAGAATTCAAGCAGATGATGCCTCTTGGGAGTGCCGGAAGGAAGGACATAACGAGGCAGAATGTTAGGCAGAGCTGTCTGTAGGAAGTGCCGTAAGGAAGGAGATAAAGCAGCAGAATCTCAAGCAACGGAGACCTGTAGGAAGTGCCGTAAGGAAGGAGATAAAGCAGCAGAATGTCAATCAAAAGAGATCTGTAGGAAGTGACGAAAGGAAGGGAATAAAGCAGCAGACTGTCAAGAAGATGATGTCTGTAGGAAGTGACTAGAGGGAGGATATTAGGCTGCATGATGTCAAGTAGTGAATGCCTCTAGGAAATATCGAAAGGAAGATCAATAGATTTCAGAATGTCAAGTAGAGGATATATATATAGGAAATGCCAAAAGACGGTACATAAGGCAACAGAATTCTAATAGAAGATGTCTGTAGGAAGTGCTGATAGGGAGGGAATAAAGCAGCAGAATGTCAAGCAAACGATTTTATTAGGAAGTGTCAAAACGAAGGACATGATGCAGCAGAATGGCAAGCAGACGATGTGTGTAGGAAAGGCTGAAAGGAAGGACTTAAGGCAGCATAATGTCAAGCAGAGGATGTCTTTAGGAAGTGCCGACAGGGACGACATAAAGCAGGAGAATATCGAGTAGAGGATGTCTCTAGGAAATGGCAGAACGAAGGACCTAAGGCTGCTTAATGTCAAGCAGAGGATGACTGTAGGAAGGGCCTTAACGAAGGGAATAAGGCAGCAGTATATCAAGCACAGAAATCTGTAGGAAGTACCGATAGGACGGACAAAAGGAGTAGAATGTCATGCAGAGGATGTCTGTAGGTAGTGCTGAAAAAAAGGACAGAAGGCAACAGAATGTCTACCAGAGAATTCATGTGGAACGTGTCGAGAACAAAAAAAAATAGGCAGCAGAACGTCAAGCAGAATGGATGGACATGAAGCAGCAGGATGTGAAGCAGTGGTTGACAGTAGGAATTGCCGAAGGGAAGGACATAAGGCAGCAGAATGTGAAGCAGAGGACGGCTGTGGGAAGTGCAAAATGGAAGGACATAAGGCAGGAGAATGTCAACAAGCAGGAGAATGTCAACAAGAGGATGACTGTAGGAGCTGCAGAAATGAAGGTAATAATTTAGCAGAATATCAAGAAGACGTCGATGGTAGGAAATGCCGAAAGGAAGGGAATAAGGCTGCATAATGTTAAGCAAAGGAAGTCTGTAGGAATTGCCGAAAGGAAGGACATTAGGCAGCAGAATGTCAAGTAGAGGATGTCTGTAGGAAGTGCTGAAAGGAAGGACATAACGCAGCGGAAAGTTAGGCAGATATGTCCGTAGGAACTGGCGTAAGGAAGGATATAAAGCAGCAGAATGTCAAGCACATGATGTGTGTAGGAAACGGCGAAAGGATGGACAAATGGCCGCAGAATGTCAAGCAAAGGATCTTTAGGATCTGCCGAAAGGAAGAACATAAGACAGCAGACTATCACGCCTGTCATGTCTGTGCCAAGTGATGAGAGAAAGGACAGTAGGCAGCAGAATGCCAAGTAGTGGATGTCTGTAGGAAATAGCGAAAGGAAGGACATTAAACAGCAGAATGTCAAGAAGAGGATATATGTAGGAAGTGCAGAAAGAAAGGACATAAGGCAGCAGAATGTTAAGCAGAAAATGTCTGTAGGAAGTGCCTAAAGGAAGCAATTAAGGCAGCAGTATATCAAGCAGAGGGTGCCTGTAGGAAGTCCCGACAGGAAGGACATAAGGGAGCAAAAAGTCATCAAGAGTATGTCTGTAAGAAGTGTCAAAATGAAGAGAATAAGGCAGCAGCATGACAAGTAGAGGATGTTTAAGGAATTACCAAAAGGAAGGACAGAAGGCAGATACACTTCAAGGACAGGACGTCTGTAGGAGGTGCCAAAGCAAATGACATAAGGCAACAGAATGTTAAGCAGAAGACGTCTGAAGGAGCTGCCGAAAGGAAGGACGCAAGGCAGAAGAATATCCAGCAGAGGATGACTTTATGAAGTGCCGAAAGCAGCAGAATCCCAAGGAGAGGATGGCTGTAATAAGTGCCTTAAAAAAGTGAATAAGCCAGCAGTATATCAAACAGAGGATGTCTGTAGGAACTGCTGAAAGGAAGGAAAGAAATCAGCAGAATATCAAGCAGAGGAAGTCTGTAGGACGTGTCGAAAGGAAGTACATAAGGCAGCAGAATGTCATTCAGAAGATGTCTCAAGGAAGTACCGAAAGGAATGGAATAAGGCAGCCGAATATCAACATGAGGATGTCTGTAGGTAGTGGCGAAAGGACGGGAATAACGCAGCAGAGCTTCATGCAGAGGATGTCTGTAGGAAGTGCTGAAAGGAAGTACATAAGGCAGCAGAATGTCAAGCAGGGGTAGTCTGTAGGAAGTGCCGAAGGAAGGACATAAGGCAACAGGATGTCAAGCAGAGAATGTGTGTAGATAGTGTTGAAAGAGAGTGCAGAAGACAGCAGAATATGAAGCAGAGGATGACTGTAGGAAGTGCCAAACCAAAGGACATAAGGAAGCAGAATGTAAAGCAGAGGATCACTGTAGGAAGTGTCAAAAGGAAGGTTATAAAGCAGCAGAATATCAATTAAAGGATATCTGGAGGAAGTGCTAAAAGGAAGGACATGAGGCAGTAGAATACCAAGCAGAGGATGTCTGTAGGAAGTGCCGAAAGGAAGGACATAACGCACCAGAATGTTAAGTATTGGATTCCTCTGGGAAGAGCCGAAAGGAAAGACATAAGGCAGCAGTATATCAAGCAGATGATGAGTGTAGGAAGTGCCGAAAGGAAGAGAATAAGGCAGCAGAATATCAAGCAGAGGATGACTGTAGGAAGTGCCGAAAGGAAGAGAATAAGGCAGCAGAATATCAGGCAGAGGATGACTGTAGGAAGTGCCGAAAGGAAGAGAATGAGACAGCATGTCCAGCAGAGGCTGTTGTAGGAAGTGTTGAAAGGAAAGACAGAAGGCAGAAAATTTCAAGGAGAGGATGTCTGTACCAAGTGCCGGAAGAAAGGGCATGAGGCAGCAGAAGTTCAATCAGAGTTTGTCTTTAGGATGTGCCAAACGGAAGGACATAAGGCAGGAGAATGTCAAGCAGAGGACGTCTGCAGGAAGTGCCAACAGGTTGGACAAATTGCAGAAGAATATTTAGTAGAGGATATCTGTTGGAAGTGCCAAAAGGAAGGACATAAGGCAGCAGAATGTCAAGTTGAGGATGCGCCTGGAAATGCCAAAGGGGAGGACATGAGGCAGCAGAATGTCAAGCAGAGGATGCACGTATGAAATGCCGAACGGAAGGGAATAAGGCAGCAGAATGTGAAGCAGAGGATGTCCCTAGGAAGCTCCAAAAGGAAGGACATAAGGCAGTAGAATTTCAAGAATAGGATGTCTGTAAGAAGTGCGGAAAGGAAGGGAATAAGGCGGCAGAATGTCAAGCAGAGGATATCCGTAGGAAGAGCCGAAAGTAAGGGCAGAAAGCAGCAGAATGGCAATCAGATGATGTCTGTAGGAAGAGCCAATGGGAGTACATAAGGCTGCAGGATTAAAACCTGAGCATGCCAGTTGGATGGGCCAAAAAGAAGGACATTATGCAGCAGATTCTCAAGCAGAAGATGTCTATAGGAAGTGCCGAAAGGATGATTTATTTAAGCTGAAACATCCTGATACAAAGGCATATACATTATCTCATATCCTGGCATGTTCTCTTGTACCAGCCGGTTGCAAGCTCGGATAAATAGGCGAGCATTGGGCGTTCAGCTATCCCACCTTCCCCAGGATCCACATCAGGGGTAAACACTAGTTTGGAGAAGAGGGATTGGTTACAGAAACTTCAAGAAGAAAAAAATCACCAAAACTGTCGGAACCGAGGAATGAGCGGGCCAATATCCTCTATAAAGTTGGCTGGTCAAAGCTCTTCCAAAGCCCCTTTCTGGGTCCAAAAACCATAACTAGAATATTCTGTTGGAACCTCAGAATAATGACTGAGACAAGAAAGACTGTGCAAGTGGTGAGAAAAATGGTTAGATAAAATCTGAGTGTGTTGGGAATCAGTGAGATACGAACTGCTGATTGGAGGAGAATAATTCATTTTGGAACTACTAATGGACACCACAAAGAATGAACAGGATTCATTATGTATACTACAAAAGAAAAACAAAAAACGGTACAATATCTCGCGTAGTTGAAGCCCAGCAATTGTAGACTGTTAAGAGCAAGGTTTATAAGCAACCATGGCAAATTGACCCTAATACAACGCTATGCACCAACAAACGATGCAGATGATGAGATCAAAGATAGTTTCTACGAAATATTGCAAAATACTGTAGACGAAGCACCAAGACATGGCATTCTAGTTGTGATGGGAGACTTCAATGCCAAGCTAGAAAGTTACAACACAAGTTTTGAATCAGTTATGACAAAGAAGGCTGTGTATTATGAATGACAATCGTGAAAACTTGCATATTTATGTGTGACACCGAGACTGGCAGTGGGGAACACTTTGTTTCCACATAGAGAAATTAACAAAGTGACCTGGAAATCTGCAGATGGTATATGACGACAAATCAAATCGACCACATGCTGATTTGTCAATAGAACAGGTCTACACTTCTAGATGTTCGTTCATACAGAGGTGCAGATATAGCAAGTGACCATTCTCTTTGGACTGGCAAGCTGAAAGTTAAGTTAAGATCACAAAGGGACGTGAAGGTGCAAAGGAAGATAGAGAGTAAACGTATGAGGCATTACCAAGCAGTGAAAGAAGCTTTCCAGATTGAGCTGAAATAAGATTTGCAGTGCTCAGCAACTTAGACAAGGGTGTAGAAAGCACATGGAGAAACATAAAAGATACCATAATAATAGCAGCAGAAGAGAGTGTCGGGTTTGTGAATTATGAGAGGAAGGAATGGATCAGTGAAGACACATAGGCATTTACTGAAGAAAGAAGAAAGATTAAAGCTGGAACATTCAATGTACAAAACTGACCAAGGGAAGAAGTTGGCTGAGGAATGTTATAGATGCTTGAATAACAAAGTGAAGACGTTGGCTAGGAAGGATATTGACAATCTTGCAGCTGAGGCAGAACAGGCTGCCAGCACTGGAAACAGTGGAAAAAACAAACAAACAAACAAACAAAACTGTACCAATTGATCAAGAAACTGTCAGGAACCATGAAGTCTAAAGAAGGACAAATCAAAGACAAAGAGGGTAAACTTCTTGCATCAAAAAAAAAAAGGAAAAAAAAAAAAAAGTGCTTAATAGGCCACACCCGAAAGAGACCTTTGATTTCACAAAAGAGGATTGAAGAGTACCGAATATTATACTTGAAGATCCTATGGACATAGATTAAATAAAGAGTACAATAAAATACATGATCTACAATTGTAAATTATTTCCTAATTAGCAATCACATCAAATCAATCAGAAAAGAAACAACTCCAATCTTCGTTTGTTCTCGCTTTACTTTGTTCCTCTACAACCGTCATTTTTGTCTTTATTGATAATACCGTTCATTGCTAGTGCAAAAATCGTGCAAAAATGAGTTTCTCAGCGAATACAGTCAAAGGGAGACAATTTAATAAGTTTACTTTACTTTTCCAACACACTCCCCACCTGGTCTTAGGCAGTCTAAGACGAAGCCACCAAAATATAGTAATACAAAAACTACAAAAAAAAAACAACAACAACAAAAAAAAAAAAAAAACACCTGATACACAAAATTCAAAACAGAAACAGAATTATAAAGTAGTAAGGAATTCTGTGTCCAATCAAACATTAATCTATAATTCCTGATAAAATTATCATCAATGACTTGCCTTCTGAAAACTCAAGGATATCAACACAAATACTAGGCTTTGTTTCTAAACAGTCCGATACGAAAATTGAAGTTAACCGGTACAAACCAGAAACACTCATTACCCTCATCAATCAACGAAAATTAGGAAGGCCACTAGAGGCAATCATAAGTACTGCAACATAATTGTCACATTAAAAAAAATCCACACACACACAAAAAAACAACAACCCAACAACAACCAACAAAGCAATTAAATTGTATCTTATGTAAAGCAAGAAAGGAAAAGTTTCAAATGTCATAGATTCACAAACTTACAGGTAAATTAAACTACCCATAACTGGCGAACATAAAAGTCAACTGTACAGAACCTAAAAAGCCTAAACCCACATGCCATGACCAACAATTAGAGAGGCAATTTTTACCCTGATAAAATGCCCAAAGGGGTTCACATATAAGAAAACTCTAAAGTTAATTTCATAATAAGCAATCATACAAAGAAGCATCCGGTACGAAAAGAAAAGAGAAAGAAAAGACATTCTTAACATATAGTATAATCATGATACAAAGTAAAATCCTGTCATGTCAATAGTGATAGTTAGCTTAATGTCAATCTCAAATAGCAGTAGCAGCAACCAAAAAATTTAAGAAAATCCCATTTCACATGTGAAAAAAAAGAGACCTTGGCTTAATAGTTCTCCCTGAGCGAGAAGCGGTAGGGACAAGAGCGGGGAGAGAAGGAGAAAGAAGAGATCGGTTTGCATCAGTCTGACTAATCGAGTTAGTTTGCATATATTCGACAGAAGAATCATGCATTGGTTGATTTGGGTGGTCTAATTCTAGCAAAACCAGTCTTCAGATTGGTCTAACAAGAGTGTTCTTAGCTCTCATATTTCCATCGTTTCCCATAAACAGTTCCACAACCCTTCCCAAATGGCAAAGCATTCTCTTTTGACTGGCATCTTGCACTAAATCCAAAGCTCCCACCCGAAGTCCAACGTTTTTCCGTTTACTTGTTCTAGCTGGAGGCAGTAATCTCACATACACCTTCCTCCAAATATTCCAAAACTTAACAAATGTGTCCTTGGTGCTATTTTCAAGCACTGTCAAATCAACAATTGGGTTAAGCACTGTAACTAGAGAGGGAGAAAGAGGGCACCCTTACCTATGAGGAAGTGGGAAGGCGTCAGATAAGAATCATTTTCAGAAATACCAGTTAGAGGCCTAGAGTTAACGCAAGCTTCAACTTCAACTAATACAGTTTCCAACTCTTTCCTAGAGATAGACATCTTACCCACATATTTGCGTATACCTGCCTTCACAGATCTCTGTCACAGAACTTTCCCCACCATGGGGCCAACGCAGGTTGTTTCCGCCATTGGATGACTTCATGACCAAGGTGTTCATTGTGCTCTCCTAAAGTTCTTCGCATTGTTAGAGTAAATGACAGCAGTATTGCACCGCTCGAGTTATAGCACATTTGAAAAGCAAGATGTACAGTTTATTAACAGGAAGGTCGGAAGAGAAAAGAGGTCCAGCATAATCAATTCCAACAATGGACGATGGTAGTGATTGTGAAATACGTGCTTCTGACAAAAGTCCGACATTTTGATCCATCAACCTGGAATCTTGTTTCTGGCACCGGACACACAATCGGACAACTCGTTTAGCAAAAGGCCTAAGCGACACTATCCAATACTTGTTCCTTAAAGAGGTCATTACCAGATTCACACCAGCATGCTTTAGATAGAGATGCCGAGACCTGACCAATAACACAGTGTCATGACACCTGGGAAGTAGGATCAGGCGTTTTTTTCATAGGTCAACTCCTGGCTTTTCTTTAACCTCCCTCCAACCCTGAGCAACCCATCTTCTCCAAGAAATGGAGACAAAGTTCCCAAAGGAGACCCCCTCTGTACAGAACCCCCACTCCCCAATTGGCTTACTTCATTTCCAGAGTTTTGACGCTGTAGTGATCTGAACAATATTTTCTTTGATTCAGACAGGGCATCACTTTCCAGGACATCAATCTTTTTAACCCTGCTAATAAACTTCAGTACAAGAGCTAAGATCCTCAGTAGTTTCCCAAAGCTGGAAAATCTCACAAATTCAAAGAGGGATAAGTTCTGAACTTCCAATGCGCAAGCCATTGAGGAATTCATTTGTATGTCCAAGTCTTCATGGGCAACTTCTGTTTCAACATCAGGATCCTCATTTCCGTCATCTTTGCTTGTCAGCCAATCAGGTCCATTTAACCACTTTGTAGATATGACTAATGTTTCAGCGCTTACACCTCTGGTCAGGAAGTCAGCGGGGTTTGATTATCTACTGCAATGTTTACACCGGGACGGATCTGTCAGCTGTTGAATCTCAATCACTCGGTTACGAACAAATTGTTTCCACTTGAGAGGGTCACCTTTGATCCAGCCCAATGCAATCTGGGAATCCGACCAACAGGTGTACTTCAGGTTATCTTCTAAATCTAAAGATGTTGACACATATCTCAATAATCTTGCAGCCCGGAGTACAGCCAGGAGTTCCATTCTAGGCAGGGTAATTTGTTTTAGGGAAGACACTCTTGCTCTAGACATGATCAGTTTAATGTGTTTTTCTTCCTTGTTTGTCGTAGTCTTCAAATGCACACAACAGCCGTATGCCTTTTCCGAGGCGTCTACGAAACCCATCAGTTCCTTTGTAGTTGAACTATCCAAGTTTCAAGTGCAATACATCGGGGTATTTTCCAATTCTTGATTTTTTTCATGTCGTTCATCCATTTGTTCAGCATATGTTGTGTGTCTTCTGGCAATGTCTGATCCCAGTCAAAGCCTTTTCTCCAAGTCTCTTGAAAAAGGATCTGGAGTGTAATCAAAAATGGACTCATCAGTTCAAAAGGGTCAAATAATATTGCAGTGGTACTAAGCAGCAACCTCTTGGTGAAAACGCAAGATTCCGGAACAGACAGAGTTTTGAAGACAAAAGCATCATTTTATGTATTCCAAGAAAGCCCCAATACCTTGGTTGTTTCCTGGTCTTTCAATACATCAAAAATCTTGACTGGTTGTGTGTCACTCTATTGCCAACTTGAATTCTATTTAGTCAATACAATCCTTCCTTGCGCACAACTTCTTCGGCTTCAAGTGTTTCATCTTCTGAATGTCTTCCTCTGAGACAGCTCCAGTGATCATATCATCTACATAAAGATTGGATTCCAGTTCCTTCAAAGCAAGGGAGGATTCAAACTTACTCAGGTGGTGTCTGGTTGTCGCGTTCAATAAAAATGGACTGCATGGATTGCCTAAGCATACTCTCGCAAATTTCATGATTCTTGTTTTCCCCTTATTTGTCCATAAAAAACTGTGTACATCCTGATCAGATTCATGAAGTTTTATTTGCAAAAAAGCCTTCTGTATGTCTGCCGTCAGTCCGTATTTCCATTTCCTGAATCGCACAAGAATCCGAACTTAGTATGGTATGAGTTTCGTTCCAACTTCCATGCAGTCATTCAGGATCCATTTGTGGCCTTGCATAAAGCATCAAAAACCGGTCTCACTTTTTTGTCGAGAGACTGTCCTCTTTCACAACTGGGTGATGTGGCAAGGAGAAGACTGGGGTGTCCTTTTCTCTTTTCTTATCATTTTGAACCTCCTTGATGATACCCTCAGTCTCATACTCATGGAGCACAGAATCGTATCGCCCCTTCAAAGATGGGTCTTTCATCGGTTTCCTGTCAAGACAAGACAAGCGCCTTTCAGCAATTCCCTTGTTGTCCAGTAGTAAATCCTTGCTGTGATCTTTCCAGGGTAGACTTGCCACATACCTTCCTTCCTGAAATTTAATATTCTCAGCAAAAGAAGTCATGAAAGCAGACCCCAAATCAGTATCTTTATCACCACTTACCTCATCCACAGAGATTCCAATTGACTCCAAGTCCCATTGTCTTCTTATCACACTACATGGCATAGCTGTCTGAACAAACAAAATCTGAGATTGTGAATCTCTACCACCCCCTTTTACCATTGAGGTGTCTACCAGGCAATGTCCAACCAAAAGCTGTTTGTTGTGCTATCACCCCCTTGATGGATTGCCCTTTTAAGTTGTAATGAGAGACCAATAGTAATCCAAACCTATCAACATGTCAGTCTTCACAGATCTGCCCTTGCTGTAATCATCAGAAAATGAGATATTATTAAACTGATTCAAAATGTCATCTGGAATAGCAGATCTGAACATTGTTGTACAAATGGTTTTCATACTTATCAGTTTCAGTCTATAATCATTCAAAAGCAATTCATAAATACTTTTACATTCTTCCTTGCACCCTTCATGATCACCAAAGCAAGAACATTGTAGTGTTTCCCTCCCAACCTTGCTCAATTTCAATTTCTTTGCACCTTCTTCTGTCACAAAGGATCGATCAGAACCGCTGTCGAACATGATGCTGACCTCAGTGCCATGGAGTCTCGCTTGAACAACCTGCATGAAAGTCGCCACTTCCCCTGATTGAGCATAAGAGACCCCGACATGCAATGAGTCAGCCCCACGACCGGCAGCTGCCTGCGATCCCCATTAACACGTGTGCTTTGTTGTTGTTGTTTTTGTTTTGTTTTGTTTTTTTGCACAACACTGCATGATGCATCCCCTTACAAAAGTAGCAGGTCTTTTTACAGTATTTGGCCAAATGGTTGCCTTTGCACAAGAAACAGAGTCCTAACTTTTTTACCTTTTCTTTTCTTTGGTCAAAGTTCAAAGCTTGTACTTCAACACATTCGTCCAGGTAATGTTCTCCCTTACAGAATGCACAACTAGATTCGCCAGGTCTGGTTGGAGCGTTTGTCACCAAAGCTGCTGCTGTACCTGCCGGAGCCCGCTGACCCCGAATGTTGGAAACTTCCGATGAGAATGCTTGAGAACGCTCTTTTCGTTGGATTTCACCATAAAGAGAATTCAAAAGAAAGGTTAAGTCACCCTCCTTCCCTTCCCCAATCCTGGCCCATTCGAGACGGATGTTTGTTGGCAGTCGATTTAAAACAAGTGGAGTGAGGGAAACACCATACTCGTCTCCACCGAAACCCAAGTTCTGAAGATTTCTCACGTTGGTTTGAATGTCATCGTATAATTGCCAGAGCGTTGTACATGATGATGACGAACTGTCCTTCGCAGGTGAATATGCTTTCAGGAGATACTGGATGTGACTGAAAATGATTCTTTCTGGTCTCCCGAATCGTTTCTTCAACAGATCTTTTTCCGCATCGTAATCTGCCGCCATAAGTGACAGTCGCTTGATGGAAGCTGCCGCTTCTCCTTGTAACAATGACTGTAGGTACGTAAACCTATTTATGGCCAGGATTTGCGAAGAATCGCCGACTGCACAAAATTTGTCCCAAAAGGTGGACCACTTTCTATATTCACCCGCAAATTTGTCGAGTTCAAGAGTGGGTAGCTTGGTGTTCGAAGCAAGACTTCCGTCCCTGAAGGATTCAGCTATTGAACGAAGCTCATCTAAATCGTTGGGTTCCGACTGTTCTTTAGTTTTTGACAGGGTGCGAAGATATTCCTTTGCCTTCGAAAGTATGTTTCTTTTCGATGCGAAACAATGCTGCTATTTCAATGTCTTCCTCTAATTCACTAATATCTAAAATGAGTTCTATTTCAGATTAGATTGCTTCTTCTAAATCTATCAGAACTATTGTTTCTGTATCTAAGACCTTCCTAAGTGTTTCGTACCTCGTGTTAGCCAGCCCTTGGCTGCAACTCTTTTTCGCTTGGCTGTATTGATTGGTTCCATTGGTGGATGTGTCTAACAATCCAATCAGTCTCAATCAATAACAGTCGTAACCATCGAAGTTCAAATGAAATCAGAAGCGATTTGACGTTGCACGGTTGCAGGTAAGATCCAGATCAATGTACGGCTGTGGGGCAAAGCACTCTTAATGTAGATCTAGAGATCTATCAAGAATAGACTTCCAGTCGTAAAGTTCTAAAGTCAAAATTAAACGTCTAGATCTAGATCTAAATCTGAACATACAAGCAACAGTCTGTAAGGTGAAATCAATTCCTGTCACTTGCTGTTCCCGGGTTTTGGCACCATGTAAATTATTTCCTTATTAGCAGCCACATCAAATCAATCCCAACAGAAACAATTCCAATGTTCGTTTTTCTCGCGTTCCTTTGTTCCTCTTCAACCGTCGTTTTTCTCTATATTGATAAGACCGTTCATTGCCATTGTAAGCACCGTGCAAAAAAGAGTTACTGAGCGAATACAGTCAAAAGGAGATAAGTCAATAATTTTACTTCACCTTCCCAACAACGATAAAGCGGTTAGTTAGTTAGTTACTTTGTGGGTTTAACGTCACTTTTCAACAGTGTAGGTCATATCGGCGACGGTGCTATTTAGACATGTTTATGTGCTGCCACACATGAGCCATAAGGTATAGCACAACT
>JAOWAY010458333.1:0-19722 GCA_028565895.1 Goniobranchus geometricus | reverse complement strand
AATAACAGCTCTCAATACATCAAAATTCAACCATCAACTAAAAATACGCAAAATTATAGATTCTTTGAGGTGTTCATTTCTGATGATGTCCTGCGCACGTCATTGCCGCTGCTGCAGTATGGATCGGCAAAAATATGCACAGAATATGGCGTTTATGGGCAATCTGATTGCCGATCGTGGTGCTGGCGGCGTGGTCATCGGTTTGCCACTGTATCTGGATGGCGGTTTTGGCGCGCGTGGGCAAGCCGCTGAGCAGCTGGGCAAGGACATCACGGATCACCTGCATTTGCCAGTGGCGTTTTGGAACGAGCGGTTCCCGTCAAGGATGATGGAACGCGAGATGATCATCCGTGGCGATGTTTCGTGGCGCAAACGTTGACTATCGCTAGACAAACTGGCGGCAGCGTATATCTTGCAGGGGGCACTGGACAGTCTGACGCACAATCCTCCGTGCGGCTCAGTCTAGCTGGCAATACGAACAAGGGATCGCCCGATGAACAGCGTGATCATATGTATTATTTCTGGTGTTACTGGCGTGCTGACTTTGATTGCGGCGGCTTACTGGCCAGGCATTGTGGGAACGAAAGGTGCGCTGGTCGATCCATCCTGGCTGCTTTTGCTGGGTTATCTTGGTTTAGGTCTCAGCCTGATCCTGCTGATTGGTTTATTATTCAACGCGGTGTTGCGTATGTTGGTGAAAACCGACAACGAATCGATAGCCGATATTGAAGCGCAATACGCCAAAGCTCGCAAAAGGAAGAAACGTTGAACGTGCCTGTGCCTATACCTCGTCGCTAGCTGGGTCGGCATGTGCTGTCTAGCGAGCAATGCGATCTGGCGATGCTGGATCAGCTGTATGCGGTGGCCGCAGAGCGCTACTATATCGAGATTTTGAAAAGGGCGGTACTGGCAAACCTGTTTTTCGATCCCAGCACGCGCCTGAGCTTCGATGCCGCGTTTATGCGTTTGAGTGGCACGGTATCGCACGCCACGGGAGTCGAGTTTTCCTCGTTGATGAAAGGCGATTCGATTGCCGATACCGCACGGGTGATCAGTGGCTACGCTGATATCATGCTCGTTCGGCACGCGGAAGAGTCCGCCATCTTTGACTGTGCGCGTCATTCGCGTGTGCCGGTGATCAATGGCGGGAATGGTGCGGGTGAACACTCGACACAGGCATTGCTGGATTTGTGCACTCTGAGATCAGAGTTCAAGTAGCTGAGCAAGCCACTGTGTGGTGCCTGGGTGGCGGTGATGGGCGATTTGAAATACGGGCGCATCATTCATTCGTTAATCAAATTGTTGTCGCTTTATCAAGATATGCGGTTTGTACTGGTTATGGTTAGTCCGTCGCTTCTACAATGCCACAGGCCTATATTGATCTGGCCATCAGTCGCGGACACACGGTGCAGGTCTGCGATCATCTGGCCGACGGCTTGACGGATGCCGATGTCGTCTATGTCACGCGGGTACAACAGGAACGGCTGGCGAAAACCGATGCCGCAGCTACGCAGGCCTATGATTTCCGCCTAGGCAAACAAAAGCTGGATCGTTATTGCAACGACGATACTATCATCATGCGCCCGCTGCCGCGTGATTCGCGTCCGCAAGCGCAAGACTTGGCCGATGATACGACTCAAGGCCCGCGTTTGGCGATTTTTCGGCAGTCCGATGCGGGTGTGCCGTAAGCATGGCCTTGTTCACCGAGATCATGGGGGTCAGCACCCGTATTGCCGATAGTCTGAAGCCAATCGGTTGGCAACGTACACTCTATTAACCACATGTCGATATTCTCCTCTCTGTTGGCGTCTGTACTGGCGTCGCGTATCTGCCGATCAGTGCTGGCGCTGACTGGTTTGTATATGATGGGGACATTGTGGGCGTCGTACATTGTCTTTGCCAAACTGATCGATGCCCAGACGCTGGATCGGGTGTTTGCCGTGATGATCGTCTATCTGGGGGCCGAATGCTGTATTCTGTTTTTCTTTCTTTGTCTGTCATCGCCGTTTGTCGCGTGAGCGGCGTGTCTGGCTGTTTTTCATTGTTACAGCGTTATTGGGCTACATCTTTCCGGTGCAGGTGGATTGAATGGTGGCGCCGCAATTACCGCTGTCGCACTTGGCTCTGATTTCAGCATCGGAGACGATGATGGCTTTGCTGATCAGTTGGCTGATGCGTCTGGAAAAGCCCAATCTGCTGCGCTTTTTTGGTGTGAGTTTGGGTTTTATCGCGGCGCTGATCTTGTTTGGCAATCCCATGAACTACGATCTGGACGGCGATTTTCAGTGGAATCAATGGTATACCGTGGCGCTGCTGTTGCCGCTCAGTTACTCGTTTGCCGATTGCTATATCGACAAATACTGGCCTGCGAACATGGGGACGCTTGAAATTGCCACCGGTGACACGATGATGGCCTGTGCATTACAGGGGCTGTTGCTGTGGGCGTACCCGCAAGCATGGTCACTGATGCCGACGATAGTGGCGGAAAAGCCCTGGTCTCTGGTTGGCTTAATCCTGAGCACTTTGGTATCGTTGTTATTATTCTATAGTCTAATCAAACATTTCGGCGCGGTGTTTGTTTTGGCAGCGTTCTATATCGGGCTGTTCATGGGTATTATTTTCGGTGTGGTGCTGTTTGATGAAGCGCTGTCGGCAGGTCTTGTATTGCCTGCTGTTGCCAGACGATGCGACTGAGCCGGTCAAGCGTGATCAACCCGGCCAGCAACAGGCTGCTTTTGCCGATACCGCTTTCGCCAGAAATCCATGCACTTGCCCTCGCTGCCAGCGATAATTGATGCTAGTGTCGCATTGCCCCGCGAGGATAGGAAATATTAATGTTCAGTATCGGACTTGCGATTTATCTCGGTCAGGGCAAACAGCGCCAGTATCAGGATCAGCAGCCACAGCGACAAGGCCGAGGCCTGAGCAATCTGAAAGCGGCTGACGCTTTGGTAAATCAACCAAGGCAGGGTGTTGAAGCTTTGGTTTTGCAACAGCGCGATCAGTCCCATCTCTACAGGCTGAGGATGCTGCACAGGGCAAGGTACAAGCGTATTTCCCGGCGCAGTCCGATCAAATGCCCGTGCCATCAGCGGCTGGGATGGCGACCGCTGTTCAGGGCATAGGTCAGGGCGTAGCGTTGCTGTTGTAATTGTAGTGCTGACAACAGAATGCGATAGGCAAACGGCATGCAGAACAAGGCGTTGCCGATCAATAGCACGCTAGGGGCAATCCCGCCCTGAACTGCGGCTAACCAAGGACGCAGCAGCAAGAGAATGCCTGTGGCGAAGGTGATGGTCGGCACCATCAGAAACAGATTGCAGGCGATGCGATATGCCCGCTCCGACACGCAGGCTGGTGTAACCGAGGATCAGCGCGAACAAGACACTCGACAGGCTGCTGCCCACAGCAATATCCACGCTGCAGCCCATGCTTTGCCAGAATATCGCCTGTTCCAGCCAGCCCCAAAAATGCACATTCAAGCCGCGTATGACCACCAGCAGCAACGGCAGGAACAGAAACAACAGCATCAGCAACAATACCAGAAGGCTGATGCCCGTCGCCAGTGGTGTTGCCCAGCGGTTGTGGCGGGGAATGGTGGTCTTGTTACTGCTGGCGGACGATGTATATTGGCACAGATGATCGTGGCTAAACCATAAAAGCACGGCGCAGACGCCCCATTGCGCCAGCGACAGAACGGCGGCGCGGATGAAGTCAAGATCGAAGCGTACGGCGGTGTACATCACCACTTCCAGCGTATTAGCGACAGGACCGCTACCAAAAATCAGCACCAGACTAAAACTGGTGAAACAGACCAGAAATATCATCACTCCGGCCTAGCGCAGACTGGGCAGCAGATGCGGTAGATACACCCACCAGATAGGGGTGCCGCTAAGATAAGGTTTGCCTGTGTTCTGCTGGCAGGCGCATGAGCAGCACGCGAAAGGCCAACGGGATATTCAGCAGCATATTCGCCATGATAATGCCATTCAAGCCAAACAGGTCGGCATCAGCAGCCTGTCGTAATGGGGTAAACACGCCGTCACGTCCCCAGACCAGCAGCAAACCCTGTGCGGCAATGGTGGTCGGCAGAACGATCAGCAGACTGTTCAGCCCGATCCACAGCGGCATGAAATAGTCGCGAAAGATGGTAAAGCGCAGGCAATAGTACGCTGTCAGTGTTGTCGCCAGATCCAGCGCCAGCGACCACAGCGTCGATAATGTTGCCTGCCATAGACTAAAGCACAGCAGTGCGGCAATATCGTCCCATAGTAGTGTGCTGTTGCTCAGTTTCGGTGCGTGCCACAGCATGCTGGCGATGCTGCAAACCCCTGATGCCAGAATAGCCAGCGCCAGAGCATGGCTGAACCAGAAGCGACGGAAGCGCGAAAAAGAGGATGCTGCAATATGCACGATCCAGTGCCCTATTGCAGGGCACGCCGCCAGTCATTGACCAGCGCTTGTCGCTTGGCCTCTACTGTGGCACCGTCTTGGTATAGTGCTCGATAGGCGGTACCTGCGGTCGGCATCAGCGGATAAAAAACCTCCGACAACGGAATATCGGTGCGGATGGGCAGCATTCAGTTGGTGGTAGGGATTTTGCCTTGCATTTCTGTGTCGGTCAAATAGGCTAGGAATTGACGCGCCAAATCCTTTTGTCGGCTGTTGCCCGGCACGGCGGCGGTTTCGATTTGCAGGTAATGTCCTTCGGCAAAATGGGCAGCGGCACGACTGTCGTCGCCTTCGGCGATGATGTGATAGGCAGGAGAGGTCGTGTAAGACAGCACCATGTCCGCCTGATTTTCCAGATACAGGTTGTAGGCATCCCACCAGCCGGGGTGAAGCTGAGGATGTTATCGGCAATGTCTTGCTAGGCTGTGGGTGCTTCTGCGCCGAAGACGCTGTCCATCGACAACAGCAAGCCCAGACCCGGGGTAGAGGTGCGCGGGTCTTGCACGACGATTTTCACGTCATCGGGCAGTGTACGCAGTTCCGCCAGCGATTACGGCAGGTTGGGCATATCAGCCGGACGACAGACAAAGGCAAACGCACCCCAGTCGATCGGCAGGATAAAGCTGCTGGTGTCGATTTGGTGCGGAGCAAACAGTCTGGTGTCGCGCGCCCGTGCCGACAGGTTGCTGTCCAGCCCGATAATCACATCGGCCGGCGAATCCTCGCCTTCCAGAACCAGACGGGTGAAAGTAGCAATCGCATCATCGGTGGCGGTGCATGTGCAAATGGCCTCGAAACCCTGTTTCAACACTGGGCCTAGTCCCCACTCGCTGGCGAAGCTGCTATAGGTGTAAACCTGAAGCTCGGGTTTCGGTTGTGCTCATGCCCCGCCCGCAAGCACAGTGCCTAGGGCAAAGGTGATTGCGGCAAATATGGTGCGATTTTTCATAGTATTCTCCCTTCGTCGGCATTATCCGCACAGGTTCAACGGGTATTTTCTCAGCCGTGCACAACGGTGACGCACAGCACCCCTAGAGCATTTTCGGTTCTTGTTGAACCGGAAATGCGATAAAAACCGAAGCGACAGCGGTGGCGTAGCCGACAGCCCGGCAAAACCACGTTTTCGTAGAATCGTGAAAACGTGACACAGACTAAAGTGATCCCTGTATAGCGTTTGCCAGGCATTATTGTCAAGTGTTGCAGGGAAAGGAAATGTCATGACTGTTGATACGGATCAGTGTATACAGACCACATGCAAATACCCGTTTACCCCAAGTTGATCAAGACGCATCGCCCGGTATTGCTGTTGGGTGGTGAGCAGATCAACCATGCTGTGATGCAAGATTTGTCCGCGCATGCGGTGATTGTTGCCGTGGACGGAGGCGGCAACTACGCCATGCAGCATGACCTGGATATACGCTACGTCATCGGCGATGGCGATTTACTGTACCGACAACATTATCCGTCAGGGTCTGAAACGCAACGGAGGCAACGCCGTGATTGCGAACAAGGTCACGTGAGCTGACACCAAGGTGCCAAGTTCTGGAATTAAATCGCTATCGGCAGATCTGGCAGATGGCAGCCATGATGCCAACTCTCTGGCAGACAGGGATGCTGCCCGGCTTGCTGTATCTGGCTGACCATTGTTTTTTGTCATGTTTAAAACTCCACATAAATTGCCTTGTGGCCAGTTCCCCAGCCATCAGTTTTTTCATGTCGGCTTCGCTTGTGGAGTCGCCCCCTTTTTTGCTTGGGGCAACCGGTGCTCATCCATAATCCAGATATCGCCTGTACGGCTGACAGGATTTTCCTGTACTTCTGGAATGTTTTCATCAAGCGCGGCTGCTTCTTGCGCCTCCAGTGATGCCAATAAATCATCCAACTCTTGCATCTGAAAGCACAGCAGGAATAATTTCATCTATTGACGGGAAATAAGCTACAGCCATAGCAAGACTGGAGACAGTACGCAGTTTGTGGCGAAGGTGAATCTTTTCATTCGACTCTCTAAGGCTTTACAAATTTGTAAGTGCATTCAATGCGCAACAGACTCGCCAACTCGCTCTAAACTTTACTTTACAGTATAGTAGATTAGAATGCCGCCAATGGATGAGTCATCTGTGGTGGACGGGAAGAGTTAAGGAGATGTTTAAAACACCGAGCATGAATACCGAGAAAAATTTAACACCGAGAGCACAGGCAACGCGAGGCAAAATCATCGCCGCTGCCATCGATAGCTTTAGAGAGCATGGTGTGCAGGGTGCTTCTGTCGATTTAGTCGCAGAACATGCCGGCGTCACAAAGCCAACGCTCTATTCGCATTTTGGCTCAAAGGACAACTTGTTCGATGCTGTTATCGAGACGATCAAAAGCCAGACAAGCAGCAAAGGCTGGCCGAGTTATCAACCGGATCAACTGCTGATAGACCAGATACTAAACATTTTTAATGATCATTTGAATGCCCTGCTTGTACCGAAGAATCGGCAACTCTTTCGAGCATTGCTTGTCGAACTGACCCGAAGGGGTGATGGAGAATCTCTCAATGACGATCACCCGCGCATTATGGAACTCACCGCGATTTTGGAAGCTGCACAAACTGATGGCGTGATAACGGTCGAAGAACCACAAGTCGTGGCAAAAGCGCTGCTTTCAATGCTCAAAGGGCAATTTTTCTGGCCCGTTTTGCTCGGCGTCGAAAAAGTGAAAACCAAGGGACGTAAAGAGGAGCTGGTCGCGACGCTGAAAGCGCTGCTCGACCCGATGCTTATCGTTAAGAACTCCTGACGTGCCGCGCGCGCAACAAAGATCGATGACAATCAAAATGTTGAAGTGGTTGAGAGTCTCAATTTCGACATGACTAGTTGGCGGACACGGGTCAATGGATTCGTCAAATAACCGCCACAATCGAACAACGATAACAAACGACACACGGCTCGACGGGTAGTTTCCTTAGTATGTCATCGCCTGTTTCTTATCACGTTTTGGAGATCAAGAGTCCTTATCGATCCAACCGCCCCGAAGCTGCATATTTGGGCGTTTTGAGGAACACAATAAGAACGCGCAATATAGCGGCCACTCGGAACGCTGCTCACGAATTGGGAAGAAGCGAACTGTCGCTGCAACTGCGCCAATGGCCACTATACGTTCACACCCAAGGCAAAACTTCCCAAACTGCACGAGCTGTCCGTTCGGTTCATCGCTGCCCTCTGGCGTCAGTAAGAGATCAACAATAGATATTGTCGCTGCGTCGGGTGAAAGTGCTCCACTCATGTCGTCGAACCAGGGGCGGGAAGCCGCAGTGTCCATGAGACCGGGGCATATGGCGTTGATCAGAGTGCCTATCGGTGCGGTGCGTGCCGCTATGCGCGCGGTTGCGACCTGTCTGATTTTGGAGGGGATGTTGATCCAGTCCGGCCATCCATCGGTGACGGCTGAACCTGCCTCCATGGACTCAACATAGCAGTCCATTGCGTCTTCAATGTCGTCCAAAGTTAGTCTTTCGGTATCAAACAGCGGATGAAGGTGCACGGAAAGTCTACCGAGTTGCCCAGACGAACTGGCCACCATGACATATCGGCATTCGCGCTCAGAAGCTGTTCGAGTGCTCCGAAAAGATCGCGTGACCCGTGGTTATTGGTTGTAATGAAGCTTTGCACTTGTTCGGCTTGCGGGCGGTCCTTGGGAATCCGAGCGGCAGCGTTGGAAGCGACGATATCCAGGTGTCCATATTCGGCCTTCAAATGCGCCGCAACGTCGAGATTGATGAAAAGTCTATGACGTCCAATTGGATGGCCCGCGCCTCTGCGTTTGGCGTTTCAATCTGTTCGAGAGCTTGGTGACCACGTTTGATGGAACGCGTCGCGAGATAGACAATACCCTGCGAACCAAGACGGTGTGCGAGACCTTTCACCAAGGCCAGGCTAAGGCCCTGATTGCCACCAGTGACGAGGGCGATTTTGTTCATCTTTTGGCTCCTCAATCGATGCTCAGAACAAGCTTGCCAGTGGTCTCGCCCGCCTCAAGGCGACGATGTGCTTTAGCAACATCCGAGATTGGGAGCATTGTCATCTGGGGACGCAATACGCCTTGACGGAGAAGGTCGAAGACAGCTCCGAGATCAGCGCTGAAGGCTTCGGGGTGGTTCGTGAAGAAGGTGTAGATGTCGCTCACACGCACGGCCACAGATTTCTGAAAATGTCTGGCCAAATCTTCTCCGAATGTACCCGCTAGTGGACCGGCCAGAAAGCCAAAGATCACGGTTGTTCCAAGTGGTGCCAAGACTTCAAGATCAGATTTTAGCGTCTCACCGGCAATCGGGTTCAGCGTCAGATCCACACCCTTGCCATCGGTGATATCCATCACGCAGGACATCAAATTCTCTGATTTGTAATCAATGACATAGTCCGCGCCTTGCGATTTTGCATAGTCGATCTTCTCCGAGCTGACGGAGGCGATGACCGTCATGCCAAGATGTTTCGCGATGTGCTGGATCATAGTACCGACTCCGCCGGCAGCGGCGTGAACCAGAACTGATCTACCTGCGACCGCGCCACCCAGATTGACCAGCATGTGATAGGCGGTCATGGCGTTCACAGGGATTGAGGCGGCAAGATCGAAATCCAAATCACCGATCTTGGTCACATAAGGTGCTCTAATCACCGAGTGGGTGCCATATCCACCCGCTCCAATCGGCCCCATCCAAGCCACGCGGTCACCGACCGCAAAGCCCTCTAAACCGTTTCCGAACCCTTCAATAATACCAGCGCCTTCGACGCCTAGGACATGGGGCAGTTCTGGCATCATGCCCTCCGGCATGTCGCCACGGCGAATAATGGTGTCGATGAAGTTCACCGCACCTGCATGGTTGCGGATCAGGATTTCCCCGATTCCAGGTTGAGGGGTTTTGCGATTCACTTGGTTAAGAACTTCGGGGCCACCTGTCTCGGTGATTTCAACTGCATAAGTCATTGTCGGTCTCCTTAATCTGTTGCGGAGACTCTACCAGTTAAAAAAGCTACGATAATAGTTGAATTTGGGAGTTATAATCCCATATATGGAATAATGATCTACAATGACCTCGCGCTCTTCACGACCGTCGCACAACACCTCAGCTTTTCAGAAGCCTCGCAGCGACTTGGCATCCCCCTCAGTCGTGTCAGCCGCAAGATTGCGGAGCTTGAAGACCATCTGGACATGAAGCTGTTTGAGAGAACAACGCGTCAGGTTCGACTGACCGAGGCAGGCCGGCGATTACTGGATCGATGCCAGAACCCAATCGAAAAGCTCCAGGACGTGGCCGGTTTTACGGATGACATCAAACGCCAGACGATCCGCATCACAGCGCCGTCGCTGGCTGCACGTACAACCATCGGCCCAAAGCTGCTGGAGTTCGCATTACAAAACCCAGACGTGGCATTTGATGTGGTGACCACCAACGCCTATCTGGATTTTTTCCGTGACAACATCGACATCGCCTTTCGTTTGGGGCCGTTGGCAGATTCCAGTCTGGTGGCCAAGCACCTTTGGTCTGTTCCTTATAGCTTTTGCGCGGGGGCGGGTCTTGTCAAAGACCTCGGCCTGAAGTCAGTGACGATAGACAAACTGTGCGATCTTCCAGCAATAATTTCGCGCCAGCCCTGGCTTCTGGCCAATGGCGAGCAGATAAAACCGTCCAACGTCGCTCATTCCGTAGATGATCTAGACATCGTGGCTGCTGCGGCACGCAAGAACCTCGGTGTCGCGCTGCTACCATCAGATATGCTAAACGACGGCTTGCGACCGCTCCCACTGAAAAATACAGAACCCATGCAAAGAGAGATGTTTGCTGTCTATCCCAGTCGCCGTCTCCTGCCGGTTCGCATAAGGCGGCTGATCGACTTCATGTCGACGAGCAAATGAACAAAGCCGCCGTTCGCGCAGCCTGCAGCATTGGCTGTTTTGGCTCACAGTCAGATTTCGCCACCATCCCCATGAATGGCGGCTGTCGCTGGCGTGTCATAAAAGAGTAGGCCCACAGGAGACAATCGAATGTGACAGATTGCAGCGTCACATATGGGCTGTGCTGCTCCATATGTGACACTTTCTCGGTCGGATGGACCTTGAAGTTACAGGCCAACGTGATGTGTTAATGTCATGTTCTTCATAACGCTCAAATATGCAGCTTCGCGGCGTTTGAGCCTTATAGAGACAGGCATCGCATTTAAAAACTTTACTTTACAGTAAAGTATACTATATACTTTTGATCAATCCCTGTTCAGGGCAATAGAGTCCATGAACTTATTGAGAGGCAGACAATGATCACAAAACACGCTCCCGACCATCACTCACTTCATACAGAAGTCACAATCAATGCCCCGGCCGCCGAGGTCTGGGCGGTACTTACTGATTTCGACAACATGCCGAACTGGAGTCCCGTGTTTAAGGGCGTAAAAGGCGACTGCCGCGACGGAGGCCAAGTCAGCAATCATTTTGAATATGACGGCAATGAAATCGTCGGTCACAAAACGCTGAAAATGGTGGATGGAAAGAGCTTTGGTTGGGAAGGTGAGTCAGAAGCCTTTCTAAGCTTGAACGCCAAGCATTTCTACATCGTTGCAGCGATAGACGAAGACACCACGCCATTCATGCAAACCGAAGTCTATAGAGGTGGCAACGAGAATATGAGCACAAAGCAGCTCGCTGAGATGGCAATGCCTGTCTACGACGATTTCAATGTGCGCCTGAAAGCGGAAGTCGAAAAATCTTAGCGTCGAAAAAATCAAGGACGAATGCGTCAACGCCCCCTTGTCCCAACAAGATGCAACGCCGGCGTTTTAGGCAACACACGGAGTTATTCATTGGACGATACGGCACCGTTACCGGTGCCGCTAGGGTGAAGTAATTTATGGAAAAGAAATTATTGCTGCTGGGCATGCTGAAAGGGAGGGCTAATTTTGCTCTTACCTGGTGTCGGAAGACCTGCAAGGCACACCACGGTTCGGTATGCCGCTTCGTAAGGCGAATGCGTGTCGGCTGATGAGTGAGCTGTCAAAAATCGGTTGGGCCACAGAGGGGGTCAACGACAACCCGACCCAGCGTTTTTGGATTACGGCCGAGAGTGAAGCAGCATTCGAGAATTTGCAGAAGAAACGGCTAACCGCTTTTACCGCGCCGGAAGTATCTAACGCAATTACCCTCAATCACCTGCACCTGATGTCCCGAGACAGCGTGCGTGAAAGTTTGGCAGAACATCGTCTGATGCTGTGCCATCACATCGCTATACTCAACCAGGCGCCGACCGAGAAACGAAAACAGAAAGTAGGAGCCAAGCTCCTATTGCGTCTACACAAGACCGAACTGACGCTACTAGATGAGCTTCTGGCTGATGACGCAGACGGCCCCGCAGCCAATTAAAGAAGCATTTGACCATGATCGACAAACAAGAACAAACCCCCGATTTAGCAGGCACGATAACAGTGAAATCACCGCCCGGCATGGCTACACTGGTTTTGCTGATGAGCCTGTCAGCGTTGTCGATCAGTATCTTTCTGCCATCACTGCCCAGCATGGCGAACTTCTTTGGGGTCGACTATGCCATTATCCAGTTGGCAATCTCCGGCTATCTCATCTTGAATGCGCCGGTTCAGTTAGTATCGGGACCGCTGTCTGATCACTACGGCCGTCGCCGTATGATGCTGATTGCCTGTGGCATCTTCATCGTTGCCACCATCGGCTGCCTGCTCACTTCCAACGTCTATCTGTTTCTTTTCTTCCGGATGGTTCAAGCCGTCATTGTCTGTGCGACCGTTATTACCCGTGCCGTCGTGCGTGACGTCACCGATGAAACCAAAGCGGCCAGTATGCTCGGCTACATCACCATGGCGATGGCGGTCGTGCCCTTGCTAGGCCCCTTATTAGGAGGCTTTCTCGATGAACTCTTTGGTTGGCAAGCGACGTTCATTTTGCTGTTAGTCACGACACTCGGCGTTACCGTCCTGGCCTACTTTGATATGGGCGAGACCGCGCCCATGACCGAATCCAAACTGAGGGAACGAATCGCACAGTACCCCAAGCTGCTCAAGTCAGCGCGGTTCTGGGGCTATTGCGCAATTACAACCTTTGCCAACGCAGCGTTCTTCCTATTCCTGACAGGTAGTCCTCTGTTGGGGGCAGTCGTTTTTGATTTGTCACCTTCAGAATACGGCCTGTATTTCGCCATGACGCCCTTGGGGTTTGTTGTCGGCAACTTCTTATCAGGCCGGTTTTCAGAAAGCGTCGGCCTCTACCGCATGATTGTGCTGGGCATCGCAGTTGCTGTTTTTGGTCTGGCGATTGCCTTGCTTCTGGAATTTGCCGGACTTTCCCAGCCCGTCGTATTTTTTGGCTTGGTCGCTTTCGTTGGCATTGGTAACGGCATGGTGTTGCCAAATGCCACATCAGGCCTGCTTTCTGTCGCCCCTGAACTGGTCGGCTCTGCATCAGGACTGGGCGCGGCCATCATGACAGTAGGCGGAGCCGTGGTCTCTACCCTTGTCAGTTTCGTTATTTTTGAAGGCTCTGGCAGCGCCCCACTCGTGTTGCTCATGATCGGCACGTTCGCATTGTCAGCCTTAGCACTCTTGTATGTGCGCAGTGAACTTGAGAAAACATAATCGTATGCAAACGCTCAAAATTCTAATTGAAATAGCCATCGTCTTTGGCGGCATGGCCATTTTTTTAAGTGCCTGTAGTAATATGGGAAAACCGCCATCTGGCAGCGCCAAACTGAAATTGGCAGAATCTCAGCAATGGAACGGTGAAACATTTGCAAATCCGTTACCACAGAAAAAGCCGACAGTCACCGAGGCAGCACGGCATCATTTCTTTGGTGGGTCAGAGTATCGCGATCCAAAGATCGAGTTACCAATCAAGCGATCTGGAAGCGAAGACTTCAAAACGCCACCGGAAAGCGGGCTGCGCGTGACCTGGCTCGGACATTCGTCATTGCTGGTCGAGATAGACGGCAAGCGCATTCTGACAGATCCGGTCTGGTCCAGAAGCGTCAGTCCAATCCCGTGGCTCGGCGGCAAACGCTATCACGATCCACCGATCGCCCTGAGCGATTTACCGCCGATTGATGCGGTCGTGATCTCCCATGACCACTACGATCATTTGGACATGCCCACAGTCAAGCAGCTGTCCAGACAGGCCATTACATGGATCGTGCCGCTCGGAGTCGGCTCGCACCTGAAATACTGGGGCATTGAACCGCAAAACATTATCGAGCGGGACTGGTGGCAGTCCTGTGCTCTGGGTGACGTGACTGTAACGGCAACACCAGCACGGCATTCTTCGTGCCGATCGTTTTTGTTTAGCGATGTGAAAGCGACTTTGTGGGCAGGATGGGCCTTCAACGGGCCGAGACACGCGGTGTTTTTTAGTGGTGATACGTCGCTTCACAATGGGTTTAAGGAGATTGGCGAACGTCTCGGTCCGTTTGACATGACACTGATGGAAAACGGTGCCTATGACCCGTTATGGTCTGACAGCCATATGGGACCAGAGCAGGCCATTATCGCCCATCAGTTGGTCAGGGGCAAAATCCTATTGCCGATACATTGGGGGACTTTCCCGGTTGGGACACACGGTTGGACTGAACCCGCCGAGCGCATTTTAGTCGCGGCGAAACAACAACAAGTGTCGGTCGCCGCGCCGGTCCCTGGTGAATCTATTTCGCTGAACGAGAATCTGCCTTTAGACAAATGGTGGCCGAGTGTGCCTTGGAAGACCGCCGAAGAAAAGCCGGTTTGGTCATCAGGCGTTGACCATCTAACGAAACAATACCGCTCGGCCCAACACCCCAAAAATTTATCAACCAACTTATAGCGCTCTTCCCCTATGTTGGTCACAATCTATTTTATTTACTTTACTGTAATATATTCTTATTGGTCGTAAAAATGGCTTAAAAAAGGAGTAAACGGCATGCAGGTGTTTGGGGGAAAATCTGGGAAAGGAAAGGCGGTTATCACGACCGTTCTGCTATCATTGGTGCTGGCCGTCTGCGGCAGCGACGACATGACCGTGCGCGCGCAGGGAAATCCGAGTGGCATGCCTGTGCAAGTCATGTCGCCTGTCCAAAGAGAAGTGATTGAATGGGACGAGTTTATTGGACGATTTGAAGCATCTGAGCGTGTCGAAATCCGTGCCCGTGTCACAGGCTATCTGGAAGAGGTACGTTTTACGGATGGCCAGCTAGTTGAGAAAGGCGATGTCTTGTTTGTTATCGATCAACGGCCGTTCAAAATCGCAGTGCAAGAAGCCCGGGCACAATATGAATTCGCCAAATACAGATTTGAAAACGCCGAGAAATTATCCAGCAGCAACGCCATTGCCCGTGACACTGTTCAGGAACGGGATCAGCAACGGCAAATCACACTTGCCTCGTTAGAACGCGCGCAGCTAGACCTGGAGTTTACCGAAATCCGCGCACCAATCTCGGGCAGGGTTAGCCGTAAACAGGTAGGAATTGGCAATCTCATTCTTGGCGGCTCTGCAACGGAAGTGCTGACAACAATCGTCAGCGTGCAACCCATACATTTCTATTTCGATGCCAGTGAGCAAGACTTTCTGAAACATCGCCGCGCAGCAGGCGGCGGCACACGAGACGATTTCCGCGCAAACCAAATCGATGTGCAGGTTCGCTTGCAGGATGAAAACAGCTTCCGTCACAAAGGCCGGCTCGACTTCCTTGACAATGAATTCAGCCCTGAGACCGGCACCGTGCTCGCACGCGCCGTATTCGACAATGAGGACGGTTTTCTCGAAGCAGGCCTGTTCGGACGGTTACGACTCTCGGCGCAACCGCCGTTCGACGCTCTCTTGGTGCCAGATAAAATCATCGGCACCGAGCAATCCCGAAAATTTGTTTATATCGTCAGCCCCGAAGGCAAGGCAATCCGTAAATATCTCACGCTCGGCGGGCTTGAGCCGGACGGATTGCGTATCGTCAAGGATGGGCTGTTGCCTGATGATCGGGTGATTACTGCCAATCTGAATCTAGTGCGCCCTGGTGCGCCAGTATCGCCCGTCACGGCAGACGAGGCAGGGCAGTAACATGAAGTTCACCCATTTCTTCATTGACCGTCCACGCTTCGCGACCGTGATTTCGAGCATGATTGTGATTTTCGGCGCGATTGCTTATGAGACGTTACCGATCGCGCAGTATCCAGAAATTGCGCCTCCGGAAGTGCAAGTCACGGCCTTCTATCCCGGCGCCAGCGCAGAGACGATTGCAAACACCGTGGCAACCCCGCTCGAACAGGAAATCAATGGTGTGGAAGGTATGTTGTACATGACCTCCCAATCCAGCAATGACGGGCAAATGGCGCTCAGTGTCACTTTTGAGCCTGGCACCGATTTGAATACCGCCCAGGTTCTGGTGCAAAACCGGGTGTCGGCTGCCGAACCACGCTTGCCAGAACCGGTACGCCGACGCGGTGTTAGTACGGTAAAAAGCTCGTCCAGTTTTCTGTTGGGGGTCAATCTCTACTCCCCTAACGACACTTATGATGAACTGTTCATCAGCAACTATGCGGTGTTGAATATTGAGGATCGATTAAAACGCGTGGATGGCATTGGTAGCACGCAAATGCTGGGCGGCAGTGAGTATTCCATGCGTATCTGGCTGGACCCGGACAAGCTCGCCAGCCTGCAACTCACGGCCGAGGATGTACTCGCTGCGCTCCGCACCCAGAACATTCAGGTGGCCGGCGGTACGCTTAATCAGTCGCCTATGACCGCACAAAACGCATTTGAACTCGGCATTGAAACCCAAGGCAGACTACTGAACGCGGAAGAATTCGCCCGCATCATCGTCAAATCAGGGGAACGGGGGCAACTGGTCCATCTCGACGATGTAGCGCGTATCGAGCTTGGCGCAGAAAGTTATAGTACCCGGGGTTATCTTGGTCAGCGACCGTCTGTGGTGATCATCACGTCTTTGCGCCCGGGGGCGAACGCGCTTGAAACCGCGGATCGGGTCAAGGAATCAATGGCGCAGGCCGCTGCCGAATTCCCGCCCGACCTTGAATATCAGATCGTCTACAACCCCACTGACTATGTTGCTCAATCGATCAAAGAGGTGATTAAGACGCTGTTTATGGCCATCGGATTGGTTGTTTTGGTGGTGATGGTGTTTCTGCAAAGCTGGCGGACGGCGATTATCCCCGTGATCGCTATACCGATTTCGCTAATCGGCACATTTGGCTTGATGCTCGCCTTCGGGTACTCGCTTAACATGCTGTCGTTATTCGGCCTAGTGCTGGCGATCGGCATCGTCGTCGATGATGCGATTGTCGTTGTTGAAAATGTCGAGCGGAAGCTGCGTGAAGGTCTCGACATTAAGCAGGCCACCAAACAGACAATGGATGAGGTCGGCACCGCCTTGGTCGCGACCAGCCTGGTTCTTGTCGCCGTGTTTCTACCCACAGTCCTGCTTGACGGCATATCCGGGCAATTTTACAAGCAATTTGGCGTCACCATTGCCGCCGCGACAATGATCTCCACAGTCGTGTCACTGACACTCAGCCCGGCAATGGTTGCAATTTTTATGAAGGGTATGAGCGAACCGGCTAAATCGGGCCTGCTGTCTTTGCCAGCACGGCTTTTTAACCAGGGCATGAATAGTCTGTCAGAAATCTACGGGTATCTGGTCGGCAAACTAGTGCGCATCGGGATCGTCGTCGCGGTGTTATATGCAGGCCTTGTCGCTTTGGCAGGTTATGAGTTCTCGCAGCTCCCTGCCGGCTTCATCCCACCCCAGGATCAAGGCTATGCCATCACCATCATAAACTTGCCTGCCGGCGCGGCGCTGGATCGCACCGACGCTGTGGTCAAGCAGGTGACAGACAAACTGCTGGCCATTGATGACGTGGAAAACACCGTCGCCTTTGCTGGCTTTTCACCAGCAACGGGCACCAATGCCAGTCATTCCGCAGCCGTCTTCGCCGTCTTGAAGCCTATTGCCGAACGGCGCGATATTAACGCGGTGATCAGCGATATACGCGCGCAGACCAGCACTATTACCGATGCCTTTGTCATTACCGTTCCGCCGCCGCCAGTGCCAGGCATTGGCAGTGCTGGCGGTTTCAAGATGATGGTGCAAGATCGTCTTGGCCGTGGACCAGTGGCGCTTGAAAAGGCGACATGGGCACTCGCGACCGCAGCTAATCAAGCGCCGGAAACAACCGGCCTGTTTACCTTCTTTGGTACGAACACACCGCGCATCTATCTCGACATTGATCGTGAACGCGCGCGCAGCCTCGATGTGCCGCTAGAAAGCATTTACGAGATGCTGCAGGTCTATCTGGGATCGGCCTATGTGAACGACTTCAATTTTCTGGGCCGTTCGTTCCGGATCACCGGTCAGGCTGATCAACAATACCGCAAAACATCCGAAGACATCTTGCGTCTGCGCACCCGCAGCAGTGATGGCCATATGGTACCACTGGGTGCTATGGCCACAGTGCACAACACCGCAGGTCCTGCACGCATTCCGCACTACAACTTGTTTCCAGCCGCGGCCCTAAGCGGTAATACCGCGCCAGGGTTCAGCTCTGGCCAAGCGCTGGCGCGCATGGAAGAACTGGCAGAGACCGTGCTGCCTGATGGCTTCAGTTACGAATGGACAGAACTCGCCCTTCAGGAAAAACAAAGCGGCAATACCGCGATCTACATTTTCATGCTGGCCGTATTGTTCGTGTTCCTGCTGCTGAGTGCACAATACGAGAGCTGGACGCTCCCCCTGGCCATTATCCTGATTGTCCCCATGTGTCTGCTCTCAGCGAGCATAGGCCTGATCATAGCCGGGATGGATAACAACATACTGACCCAGATCGGCCTGGTCGTATTGGTCGGTCTTGCCTCCAAGAATGCGATTCTAATCGTCGAATTTGCCAAGCAAAACGAAGAACAAGGGAATATGGATCGCTGGCAGGCGGCAACTGATGCCGCCAGGACTCGGTTACGGCCAATTTTGATGACGGCCTTTTCTTTCATCCTCGGCGTAATCCCGTTGTTGGTCGCAACAGGACCCGGGTTTGAAATGCGCCAAGCGATAGGCTTGACGGTATTTAGCGGCATGTTGGGCGTGACGATCTTCGGCCTCATTCTGACGCCGGTTTTTTATGTTTTGTGCCGCAGGTTGGCACTGTTCGGATACAGACGCGCAGAGAATGTGACATTCCCAGCGTAGCAGCGACGCTCTGAACCGAACGGATAATTTAAACGATTAAAGGTGATGGCTATGGAATTTACGCAAGCAGTGACAACTTTCGCAACAGCGGGAAAGCATGAAGCCTTCTGCATTCTATTTCCAGCCAGTACACTCGTAATATATCTCGGCGCCTTGGCGCTAAAGTAACTGGGAGGTGGGCTCGCCTTTGGGCTGGCGGGCACCTTGTTCCTGATCGCGGCCATCTTCATCGGCTACGGATTCGTTGCCATAAATAAATATGAAAACTGGTACACGTCCGCCCAGGCAGCTTACACCGCCGATAGTTACAGCGCAAATCGAACGCATGGAAGCGTTTAACCAGCTTACCAAACAAAACTTCATCGGCACTGGTGTCATCGTCATTACTGCCTTGGCGTTGATTTTCTCTGTCAAGATCAGTTGGCTCTCCGGTATCGCCACCGGTCTGCTCTATATCTCGTTTTTTTCGTTAATGATCGAAGGAGGATTTTCGGCCACAAAGGCCAAGTTGTATACTGGCTTTCTGGATCAGCACCGGATCGAGTTATCCACTTACCCGGATAGCGGCTCTTAGCCGCATAACTGAGAGGCGTTAACTGGCATGATCCAGACCATCTATTACATCTATAGCGTCCTGGTTCTTCTGCTGTTCCTTGGGATGCTCTATTACATCCCAAGACGCCTGACACACTATTTTGGGATCGCTCACACTGCGCCGATAAATATCACGTTTGTGGGAATGGCGATACTGGTTCTGATTGGGCTGGGGCTTAGCAACTCACTCAGCTCTCCTCTCCTGAGCGTGTTCTATTTCAGCATTTCACCGTTGTTCGGTATCCTGTTCTACAGCTCATTATTTTTCATTCTGGCAAATCTGATAGGGCTTATTCGGCCACTATCGAGACGCCTTACCACCTACTCCAACAGTATCGCAACAATAATCCTATTCCAAAACGTTAAAAATAGGTATTGTTTCCAATCAGCGATGAAGATAACACTATCAATTCGGCTTGAATGATGCATAGCGCTGTTTCTTTACCGCCTTAATGGTTATTGTTTAAGCG